>CABEEJ010001399.1:27497-140222 GCA_901482245.1 Timema douglasi
AATTTTTTAAAGAAAAGAGACATGTTGTATCTCCTGAAATACATCCCTCCAATTCACCATCGGTATTTCAGGAGCATAAAAAGCTCAAAAAATGTAGAGGATATGGGTCCCCTGTCAAACGATGAAGAGGAAGTCTTTTGAAAAATTAATATTCTGACATATTATTTCGCAAAAATAAACCTAGTGTAAACATAACTATCAAAATAAAAACATTTAAGAAGACAATTATATTATTTTAAAATTTAAATTCATTCAAAATAATATAAATATTTCCAAGAATGTAAACAAAAATGTTCTTATTTCCAATATAAATATGTAAACATGTTACAAGTTTAAACAGAGTCCTGAAATTTTATGAATATAATTATGAATATAATGGTTTAAGTCAAGTACCACCACAAACAAAAGCTGAAATAGTTATTTCAAGATACTAGATACATTTCAAAGCCAATATAATGCCAAAACCACATTAAATAAAAATATTAAAAAATAAGTGAGTTTTTTCTGAGCACTAACACAAAAGTATGATTTTCTCAAAATGTGATGTGCCTGACATACGCCACTATGATTCTCAACCCCTCATATAACCTAATATTCCAATTTCATGTTTGAACAGTTGTGCCCAATGTAATTTAGCTATACTCTTAAAATAACCTAAAATCTAAAACAAATCATAATAAAAATTTGAAAATTAAAGTTTAAAACTAAGTTTTTTCTATAGAAAATAATTTTTAGCCCATATAAAAAGGTGTTGTTAAAAATGTTTTCGGATCTAATTTTAATGAGACACTTGAAACCGCTTTTTTTAAATTAATTTTTCAATACTGGCTTTAATGCCAATTGCGAGATGTACTAATTCGAAGGGAGCGTGTGTGTCCATCAGTCTCAGTCGTTTCCTCAATTTCGACTTCACAATTTTTATCCTTGAGAAAAGTTGTTCACAGCTGTAGGTACTGCCAAATAATGATGCTGTGAGCAGAGCATGAGTTCGAAGATTTGGAAATTGTTTTTCTTCAACATATTTTGAGTAAAATGTCAAAAGATCTACATTCATGTATTTCTCTTTTAAATCTGTACTACACTGAAACTCAATAAGCTACATTTGCAGATTGCTCAGCGCGTCCTCAACATCAACACTATTGAGTGGAAAATATGTTGAACAATTTTTCATTGAATTTGAAATCTTATAAACGCGTATCAAAATCTGACCTTAGAGTTGTGAGTGCAGAAATGTATTTTTCGTTGTTACGAACTTCACGTTGGGATAGTGTTGGAAAGTGTGTTAATTCACCTTTTTGTAGTTGAACTTCCCACAGACGAGGTTTGTTTTCAAATGCCTTCACTTGGTCAAAGAGCTTATGTACCAAACTGTTCTTACCTGGTAATCGTATGTTCAGGTCATTTGGTTCAATCCTTGGGATCTGATGAAGTTTACTATTTTGGTTATATATTTCATCATATTTTTGAAGAACACAATTTTAGCGCAAAAGTTTTATTGGGGTATAATGCAATGATATTGTATGAATTTGCCATTTTGACACGTAACAGTACTAGATTTTTTTCTTATTAGTGCCCAAAACACCTTCATTCTTCCCTACCATTGCAGGAGCTTCTTCAGTAACTACTCGGGAGAGATTGCTCTACTGTAGACCGTATCGTTCCAAAGTTGAAGAGACAGCATTAAAACATCACTGCCTTTAGTAGTACAACTCAATGTAAAAAATACGGCTATTTCTTCTGTTATGGTAAAGTCAAATTGAATTCTCCTGATAAAAATAGCCAACTGGGCAGTGTCTGTAATGTCAGAACTCTCATCGAGGGCCAATGAAAAGAAACACAAACTGAGAAGCACCTTCTTTAAATGTATTCTCAATATCGCTTGCTAATTCTCCAATCTTTTGGCCAAAGTTACTCCTGACAAGCTAACTTTTGAAAACGAATGTTTTTGTGACGGACACAGAACCTCAGTTGCCGAATCCATACACCCCTTTACAAATTCGCCATCTGCAAATGGCTTTGATTTCAAAGCTATTTCCCCAGATATTATATAACTTGCCTTAACACTTAATTCACTTTCCACATTTTGCTTCTTAAATTACTTTTGTTGACATTGCAGTTTTTTCTTCAAATTGTCCACTTTATCTGATCTCAGATGCACTTTGACTGTATCCATTTTAGATTAGTGCTTCGAGTTGTAGTGCCGCTTTAAATTTAATTCCATCAACACCGTTACCGTGGTATTACAAAGCAAAAAAACTGGTTTCTCTTTAATATTTACCAAAAAATACAAGTCCGTCCACTTCTCATTGAACACCCTTTCATCTTCCCTAATTTTTCACTTTTTCTTGTGTTTGCAGCAATTGTCAAAAAACTGAATACAAAAAATAATGTACCAAATAAAGTACAAAGAACACCACAAAAAATGCTGACGTGTACTGAAAGGGGAGAGAGTGAGGGTAGCTTGAAGTCGGCCAGATGTTTGACCTTGAGTTTCAGTGTTGTCACGTGCTGCAAAAGTATCGCGAGGATTCCCAGTTAGAGGTGTTGGGTCTCAGTGTTGCCACCTGCTGCATAAGAATAGCGAAACTTCCCAGATTAGAGTTTTATACAGAACCTCAGTTGCCGAATCCATACACCCCTTTACAAATTCGCCATCTGCAAATGGCTTTGATTTCAAAGCTATTTCCCCAGATATTATATAACTTGCCTTAACACTTAATTCACTTTCCACATTTTGCTTCTTAAATTACTTTTGTTGACATTGCAGTTTTTTCTTCAAATTGTCCACTTTATCTGATCTCAGATGCACTTTGACTGTATCCATTTTAGATTAGTGCTTCGAGTTGTAGTGCCGCTTTAAATTTAATTCCATCAACACCGTTACCGTGGTATTACAAAGCAAAAAAACTGGTTTCTCTTTAATATTTACCAAAAAATACAAGTCCGTCCACTTCTCATTGAACACCCTTTCATCTTCCCTAATTTTTCACTTTTTCTTGTGTTTGCAGCAATTGTCAAAAAACTGAATACAAAAAATAATGTACCAAATAAAGTACAAAGAACACCACAAAAAATGCTGACGTGTACTGAAAGGGGAGAGAGTGAGGGTAGCTTGAAGTCGGCCAGATGTTTGACCTTGAGTTTCAGTGTTGTCACGTGCTGCAAAAGTATCGCGAGGATTCCCAGTTAGAGGTGTTGGGTCTCAGTGTTGCCACCTGCTGCATAAGAATAGCGAAACTTCCCAGATTAGAGTTTTATCCCTAAAAAAATGTCTCTTACAGAATTTTCAAACAGAAAATTCGTTGTATGTAAAATCGGTCCATGGGCCGCATGAAATTACTCTGCCAGCCGCAAGTGGCCCGTTGGCTGTGGTTTGAAGACGACTGGGCTACAGGAATTGTTAGAAAAATAAACTTGCTACTAAACTTTAGTGATATTAGGATTTCCGTGCTACAGACAGATATAGAATAGGCTATATGTATTATACCTATTATAAAAAATTGTTACTTGGCCTAAATAATAAGCCTTGGAAATCAGAGGATTTATAAGTAAGTATTGTTGGACTTTTATAATTCTTTCTGAGCTCGTTTCATCACATAATACCAACGTATGACGAATTTATATAAAATATGAACTTTGTTTAGTCATGTATAGTTCTATCGAGAACATACGAAGCACTGAAGTGGCAAAATTGTTAAGCTTCGAAGTGTTACAGATATTAATAAACATAAAGAAACATGTCAGATATTGACAAAATAATAGTTATATTGTTTACAAAAAGTAATTATCAACATACAAATGTATTAAAACTATAATTTATTAGATTGAATTATTCTTAACAGATTTAAGGAGATATCATGTTTACTTAATCGAGTCACTTAACTGATCTATAAGGTAAATTTGTGTAGGTTTAACACCATATAATAATATAACTTGGTGTATACTTAGGCTTACCATACGTCCCAATTTGACCGGGACTGTCCCAGTTTGAAGATCTAGTACCAAGGTTCCAGCCGATTTGTAATTTTGTCCCGGTCGGAAGAAAAATGTTAGGAATATGAAAAATTAACAAAACAATATTGACTATAGAGAAAACAAAAGCAAGTGCAACTAATATTGTTACCTAACTTAAGAAATTGAAAACAAATCTTGAGGAAAGGCGGGACAAGAGACTTATATCACAAGGAGCAAAAAAAATGTTCAAGGAAATAGAGGAGGCTGGAAGCATTAATGTTGATATAGCTACAAAATAATTTACAAATTTTTATGATTGATGTGCGTCCTACATTGAGCTATGGGAAAATACTTTCGGTGGAGCAGAATCTTTTGTCTGGATGGACAACATTGAAATTATATGGCCCGAAATTGAAAAATCAGCAGAAAAAATGAATTAAATACTTGTAAATGGTGCAATAAACTTGAACTATCTGATCAAATGGTAGTTGCCAAGGCATTTTGCTCTTCAAACTGTGACACTTTAAAAACTACGAATTTAAATGGTGAAGAAAAGTATGTTTAACTATTCAATAAATTCGTAAATGGTACTATCTTTGCGAGTGAAAGTTGACGTAGGCACGTGGTAGGGAAGGTCTGCTAATGAGACTCTTCCCAAGGGATTGGCGTGAGGCCCGGAGCTACGTGTTTCTATGAAACGTGGGGAGTGAATTATTCACATGATGCCCAGAAACAAGTTTCTCAGGCTAGATACAACCTAATAAGGTATGTTTGGAACTTTATTTTATTTCCTAACTTAGAACACCGGTGAGTATACCGATCCTCACAGATTTTGGGCCCCCAATCTGCTTCGAGGGAAATGGTTTCCAGAGCCTAAGCTGGAGCTTTAATATAGAGTGGGACTATTTAGTGGCCAGTATCGAAAATCCATTCGGGCTATTTTCAACTTAGTTCCTAGTTAAGATTGTATAGACAATTACAGGAAATACTTCAAAATCGTATTGGATGAACTTATATAATCAAAACCAAGGTGCCAACGTTTTACACAGGATGGACACGAACTTTGTGAAAAACATTAACTATCCTAAACTCTTCACAAAATGATTTTAATAGGCGTGCTCACCTATAATACTAGCTGGATATTCTGGTAGTATACGAGACCATATGAGTACAAGCCAACGTAACTTTGGAAAGTGTGTTATTGTGTGTGCCTATGTAATGCTATCCACTATTGTGATCATAAATATTAGTTGTTAGAAATTTTGCTCATGTGAATAATTCCATGGTATTGGTAAATAAATACTAGATTATCATGATTTATCAAACAATCAAACTACTACTTAGGTTATTTCTATTCAAAATGGGTAATTCCTTGGTATTGCCATATTGAATATTTCCATATTGAGTTAGCTGTGTCCGAGCTGTATGTATAACCTTACCTCTTTTTAACTCCTTTCTGTTATATAGACACTCTAGCTTTACTTAGAGATCCTGTAGAGGAGAATTTATCGTGTCTCCGCCAGTATTTTACTGAGCTATTTAGAAGCCAAGGTGTACCCATTTCCACAACGTTATTATGATTTTCAAGTTCATATCATTTCTCCTCGTCTCCCTTTACCTTTTCTCTATCACGCTTCACCACTAATGGTAATAGTGGGTGGTTGGAGAGAAAGGTATTGGAGAAATTTCCTTTCAGTAGATCTATTACATTTTTAGCACCATGATGGCCATGTATACCCGTAGGGACTAAGAAGGTACAGAGATTAATTTAGTCTACAAAAACAAATACAAAAAAATTGAAAATAATTGGTTATTTGATCTAGATCTTGGCTTCACCAACATTTGAGAAAGAGCCCAGTACATTAAAATATAAATAACAGTTGCAGTTAGGCAATTGGTAAAATGAATTTCAATTATTGAAATTAATTTGACCAGTTTTGTGTTATTTATAATTACTATAAAGAACACAAAACTAAATACTAATCAACTAAGCAATAATTTCATATTTGTTTGGATTATAATATCTGCGTAGGATTATCTGGAATAATACAGTCAGTTTTAATTTTGACCGAGAAGCATTTCCTTTAATAATATGGGTGTTTGAGTATTTTCAATTTATTAAGTTAAAAATTAACGAAGATTAACATACAGAGTTTTGGTTAATAATTTTATTTAACATATTTTCATGTGAACATAATTAATGATTGATATCTTATTCTGAAAAGAAAAATCAGCTAAAAATAATATTTAAGAATATCTAGCATACTAATAAAACCATTTTATCTATAACTCAAGTACGGTACTTGCCTTCATAAAAATGTTAGTCACTTGTGTTACTATTTAATTGAACATGTTTTTATAGGCAACATTATGTTTATGAAAAAAAGTAATGTATAATAATGCTTCTACTTGTAATATTGAATAAGAACTTTAAGTTGGTTAAGGTGTAATTGACTTAGTAAAGAAACATTTTTGAGTTTGTTCTGTAAAAAAAAGCTATACATATTATTTAGTACAATCAGATAATTATAAGCCGATTAAATTTCAATTTTAAAATTCGTCTATAAATGTATAGTCTTAACTTAATAGTTGAAAAATATGGTTCAATGTTGTGCTAGCCAACATAGTCACTTGCAGTGTTCTTGTTAAATAATTATTTTTGTGCAAATGGTGATAATAAATTGTATAAGCTCAATTTAAAAAACATGGTAAGATAATGATCATTTTACTAAACATTTGTCAAAACAAATTTTTAATTTTATTGTGTATTAAATGAATTGATTTTAGATCATGGAATTCTTTAAAAAAAATGCATATATACCTAATCACGCTGTTCCCTTACGGGGCAGGCAAGGAACTGAAAAAAAAATCTATATTTCAATACTTGAACATATTTACCACATTAATATAAATAAAAATGAGAAGATATTTTTACTAATAGAGATCAATAATTATTTAAATGCTTGTTGCGCCATTGATACAATTATATCTCAGAAAAGAATATAGATGGCAACACGTATGAGGAAAACCCATTTGTCTAATTATAAATGAGACATTGCCATAGTATAAATTCCACAGTGAAGTGTATAGCAATGTTATCTGTGCTATGACGTTTGTTTATTATATTGCATTTAGTGGGTGCATATTTATTTGTGTGTTATAAAGTGTGAATTTTGTATAGACAAAAATATGGGCCTAAATGATATAATTTGAAGGTAAGAATATGAGTAGTCTACATAACTTATATACATAAAATTTACTATATTGACAAATAAGTATTTTATTTCGTTAGGATATTTAACTTGTTATAGACGCTAACATAAAATAACTAAGGGAATAGTACGCCAATAGACAAGATTCTTATATTTTTTTATTATATTATTGAAAATGTAATATTTTACATTATCAATACACTAGTAACTTTATGGCATTACGAACTCTAAAGTTCATTACCGCATTTAACAAAGGTACGCCACCTACTTACCCCTATGTTAAGGTAATTCACCTCATTACAACCTCTCTCTTTCAGGTTCATTATAATGTTATCCTCTCATCTATGTATTTAGGGCTTCTCACTGGTATATTTCCATTGATTTTGCCATTCAATACACTTTACACGGTTCTAGATTCATTTCATGCTGCATGTCCTGCCCACTGTAATCTGCGAGATTTGACTATCCGACCTTTGGACTGTTTGCAAGAACGTTTCTCGAGTAAAGGTGGAGATGGAATTAAGATGTAGAAAAAGGAAAACGGGTTGTGTGGCATTTCAATAGCTAATGCGCATTGCACATTCTTGTCAAGTTGAACCCAATAAAAATAAAAGGCTGCTTGTGACCTACCTTCCAAATGACTTAATAGTATTGTGTCATTTCTTGGAATTAAGGTTGCATGCTCGTCTTAACAAGAAAATCAACCTTCCTCCGTTATTCTCTCCATCTCCGGCCTTACTTGAACATCTTTCTGGCTTACCACCCAATGTCTTGAGATGAGTATAGATTGTGTAAATTATCATCATGCAACCTTCTTCACTCCCCAGTATCTTCAACCCTTTTTGGACCATAGATCTTCCTAGGCATCTTGTTTTCAAAAACCTAAATTTATTTTTTGTCTTGTAAGGTAAGAAACCTCATTTCACAACTAGAGAGAACAACCACTAGGCCTAAACCTATTGATTTGTTATAATTATTCTGAGTTTTACATTGCTTGGCAGCAGGGGCTATATTGACAACTAAGCCTACTTACTGAGTAATAGCTTGTATTTCCCAACTGTATTCTTTTCCTAGTTTCCATTCTAATATCATTATTGCTATTTAAAATATATCCCAAATATTTAAACTCATTAACCCTGTCAAAGGATATGATGCTTTGCAATAATCTAAATTATTGTCTTCATTGTGTTTTATGCATGATCATACATGTAGGCTATTCAGCATTCACTTCTAAACCTATTTACATACTACCCTATTATAAAATTTCTGAATTTCAAGCAACAGCCTTACTATTGCCCAACAATGCTAAATTATATGTGTATGCTAATACTATAACTCCATTGTACCGTTTAATGTCAACTCTTCTCTACTCTCTTGCATTACCCTAATGAGATACAATACTCTAAAGAAGTGGTCTTCAACCCGCAGCCCGCCAAGTCAATTTATGCAGCCCATGGAGCAATTTTCACATACAACAATTTTTCTGTTTGAAAATTCGGCAAGATAATTTTTGTAGGAATAAAACTCTAATCTGGGAAGTTTCGCTATTCTTATGCAGCAGGTGGCAACACTGAGACCCAACACCTCTAACTGGGAATCCTCGCGATACTTTTGCAGCACGTGACAACACTGAAACTCAAGGTCAAACATCTGGCCGACTTCAAGCTACCCTCACTCTCTCCCCTTTCAGTACACGTCAGCATTTTTTGTGGTGTTCTTTGTACTTTATTTGGTACATTATTTTTTGTATTCAGTTTTTTGACAATTGCTGCAAACACAAGAAAAAGTGAAAAATTAGGGAAGATGAAAGGGTGTTCAATGAGAAGTGGACGGACTTGTATTTTTTGGTAAATATTAAAGAGAAACCAGTTTTTTTGCTTTGTAATACCACGGTAACGGTGTTGATGGAATTAAATTTAAAGCGGCACTACAACTCGAAGCACTAATCTAAAATGGATACAGTCAAAGTGCATCTGAGATCAGATAAAGTGGACAATTTGAAGAAAAAACTGCAATGTCAACAAAAGTAATTTAAGAAGCAAAATGTGGAAAGTGAATTAAGTGTTAAGGCAAGTTATATAATATCTGGGGAAATAGCTTTGAAATCAAAGCCATTTGCAGATGGCGAATTTGTAAAGGGGTGTATGGATTCGGCAACTGAGGTTCTGAGTCCGTCACAAAAACATTCGTTTTCAAAAGTTAGCTTGTCAGGAGTAACTTTGGCCAAAAGATTGGAGAATTAGCAAGCGATATTGAGAATACATTTAAAGAAGGTGCTTCTCAGTTTGTGTTTCTTTTCATTGGCCCTCGATGAGAGTTCTGACATTACAGACACTGCCCAGTTGGCTATTTTTATCAGGAGAATTCAATTTGACTTTACCATAACAGAAGAAATAGCCGTATTTTTTCCAATGAGTGGCACTACTAAAGGCAGTGATATTTTAATGCTGTCTCTTCAACTTTGGAACGATACGGTCTACAGTTGAGCAATCTCTCCCGAGTAGTTATCGAAGAAGCTCTTGCAATGGTAGGGAAGAATGAAGGTGTTTTGGGCACTAATAAGAAAAAAATCTAATACTACTATGTGTCAAAATGGCAAATTCATACAAAAACCATAACAATAATTATACCTTTATCCAAAATCAACTTATTTTAAATACACATCTTTCTTAGGCGACTCATTAGTTTAAATTATTAAGGATATATTACAGCTCCTCACTACATATAATATTATACAGTATGAGTAGTGTTTAAAAATGAGGTGGCCCAATGGCTAGATAATTTTATAATAAAGGAAAGTGATAAAACTAAAGAAAAAGGAAAAATAAACTACTAAGAGTAAAATTGATGAAGAAAGCCCACCTAGGGAAAGAGGAAAAATGTGGGAAGAGTCCAATACACAAAGGTGACATCTTCTTCCTTTCTCCTGTCTTCTATAGTAGAAGTAGTCACACACACATTTTAACACAAATATCATAATATTTCGGCATTGTTGCCTTTATTAAACACAAAGAAGAAGAAAGTACATAGTACACAAACAATGGATTACTCCATTTTGAATTTTTTAAAAGAAACTGTTAGAAACACATTGTACCAACTGTTTTTGGGAGCAAAGATAAATTCCTTTATTATTTTTTTTTTACTTTCCTTTATTATAAAATACGGTATGAGTAATAATTCGTGGATACGGACAGTAACTCATGATTGGGTCGGTAAATATACCAAGTTGAAAACACTTGCCTGAGATTTCTTAATCACCGACGATTAGATGTAAACAGATATTCGATATCAGTGTTGTGTAAGCAACATATATGTAAAACTTCAGGTGGGATATGGCAATGGCCATGGAAGCATCTGACATTCGAGCCGGACCTGCAACGTGGCTGTACACTGATCGCTTTCTCGAAAAACTTTAATATCCTACAACCTAGAAAACCCGGAAAAAAACCTTGAATATGAACATTCCAGATCGCTGGCCACCCTGATTATGGGGCACAAGTGTGGCAACTACTTAATGAAATCCACGCCAACCAGCGGATCTGGTGTAATTACCACCAAGACCACCGGACCTCACACACATGATTTTTTCTTGTGGTGTCACCTCAAAAGTTAAACTGTAGGCTTGAAGCTCTTCCTCAACACTAGTCTTAATATGAGATTAACATGTTCACCTCACTGTTACCGGGTATCAAACCTCACTGTTGACTGGTTTGAAAACATGAACTTAGGCCTACCTCAAACTTTTATAAATTCTCTCTTTTATTAAAATTTCCCTGTTTTTCTCTTCTAAAAAACAATGTAAAATAAGTGATTTTAAAAACATTGTTGCATCTTTATAGTTTTGTGGTACTATATTTCTAACCACTGGCACAACCACGATTCATTTGTAGGGGGAGGGGGTAGTGTAGTTTCACTGACCAATAAAGCGGGGCTTTTCCTGCGGGAAAATTTGAAAATTTAAATAATGCAAAATGCGAAGGCATCAACAAAAATACAATGATATCCAAAATTATTTGAAATTTATAAAAAATCATCATTTTTCTGTAATTATTATGACTATTAAGTTTTTATGAACACACTGCTTGTAAACAAATTTTTATTGGTGCATACATACTGTTAGAATATACAAACATGCAAGTTTCAACAAATTGTATTTTGAAAATTTGATTTATATAATTATTTTATGAACTTAAACCTGAAAATTCAAATAAACAACTTGAAATAATTAACTTAAACCCTATTTTAATTGACCTTGGCTTAATAGAAAGTTCATTGAGAGCTTCATCCTGTGTAACTGACACCTCTGGATCTATTTACATGAGAGCAAACCCATTAAGTCTCTTCACTTGTAGAGTTCCTCAGGTATGATTTCAACAGCTTTAGGGATGAGAAAGAGCATTGATTTGTGAGAAGTGTAGTCATTATTATGAGAAGTTCATGTATGACAGGAAATAGATTTACATTACACATAGAAAGGGCTTCAATTGCATTTCATAACTTTTTAGCGGATTACTTCATGAACCGGGCCACAGTGTCAGTTCGCCTTCGATATTGTCGGGCTTGCGAAGATCGTAAAATTTAGACAATTTCTGAACATCTTTTACTACCTCGGACATCACCACAACATTTGGTTCACTCTGATAAACAAGTGATTGAAATGGTTGCAAGGTATCTTTGTGAGTGACAAACTTATCATTAAGAGAAGTTATAAATAATTCATACAAGAATGGTATGAAAATCACTATTATAAAGTAATATTCTGAGTTATGAGGGGGAACATTTGTTCTGTTATTCTGGCGACCAACAGTTCAAAGTTTTGCAACAGGAACGTTTAGTTAATTGCAGATACCTTTACCAATTTGGTACAAGGCAGAAAAATTTACTTCACCTTCCTTTCTCATTTTCTCAAGTGAGATTTTCACATTCATTGAAGACTTAACTGCCAAGCTACTGTCTATGTTTGCATTCTGTAGATAATTGCTGATAGGAAGTTTTGAGCATCTGTAGTAGCCTTTGCATCATTCCATGTAGCTATGTGATCACATTAGGTTCAAGCATTTATACGAATTCAATAATAAAATCATGCCTTTCAATCCAACGTGTGGTGCACAACTTCTTCAGGCCATTTACTCTTGGGGTCGACTCGAGTTTCTCAATCTCACTAGACAGTGCTGCCTGTCTTTTCGGGGTGTTAAAGAATTATTATTATTATTAGCACCGCGTCTTACTACCCGTTCGGGTTATACGCACTTACGCTAATGTGTAATGGTAGGGTGATTGTGAGATGAAATGAAGGACCTACAGTTTAACGTGGAATCCGAACCTCGGTGGAGGCCTGGCATTCCTCACATTCACAAGATGTCTTGTCAGAGGTGAAGGAAGGGTTTGGTAATCAGATAAATCTGTGCCGGGACCGAGGATTGAACCCCGGCCGCCAGCNAGATAAATCTTTGCCGGGACCGAGGATTGAACCCCGGCCGCCAGCGTAGAAGTCTGACACCTTACCCCTAGACCGCCAGGTCACCGTGTTAAAGAAGAAGTATGTTTTTTCTACGGTACCTATGCAATTCCTGATAGGTGGAGTGTCACATCCTATCGTAATTACAAAATTCAGGCAGTGAGCAGTACATTGAACACATTGAGCTTTTAGATATCACTCACGAATTATGGTTGGTGTTCATTTTTATGATACACTCATGATGCTAGCACCATCTTAACCTTGTCCTTCAATATTCTGCAAATCCTTTCAAAATTACTTTAGCAAGACCTTTTCCTGTTGCATCGGTAACTGGTAAAAATGGCAAGAACTCCTCCACAAACCTTAGACATGACGCATACAATACTACAATTACTACACTACACAAACTAAAAACATCATTCTGCAAGGTGTGTGCGAAACCTGGGGGTAAGGGGGTAACCCTGAATATCCCCCCCCCCCCCTTTGCAACAGTGTTTCTAACATAAATTAGTGATACAGTGTTGTTAGATGATATTGTTTAAAAATACCCATTATTTAGGTGCTTGTTTAAGAACAGGGTAAATATCCAGTCATATTTACCTGTTATTCAATCCTCATCCCTACTAGGCCTAGTGTAACTGAACGACTTATTAAAATTCCTCAAGCTGCATGGTGCAATATTTGATTTGTCACATCCTGACTACAAAAATTTAATAAAATAGAAAAAAAAATATAGGCAGATTATTATAGATCTTAACAGTTTATTTAATTATCCTTTCTTAAATTCTTTAGCAGGTCTAACTTCACAAAACCACAGTAAATAATAATTTTACTGTACTTGCATAATATTTCAAGATGTATTGATGCTTAAAATGAAAAAAAAATCTTTGTTAAAATAAAAACGGGTGTTTCAGCTTAATCCACAAGATACAAACAAACATAGATCTATTTATTTAGTCCTTTCCTACAATCCACATTTACATTCCAGATTTCATGTGGGTATTAACCGAATTATCTTGGATTGTTGTGTTAAATTTTTATGCATCTTTATAAAAGACGTGATGTCTTTGTAGGTTGATGCTAACTAGTCACTTATCTGTATTATCAAATCACCACGCTGGTGTGTGGAGACCTTTAGGCTGGATTAAAACATAAGGAAAGTAGATAGATCTCTTTGTTTCAATCCATATTTCGAAAGTATTTGGTAAGTGACATCCGACCCGTACTCTGCCATGCATTTCTCTCAAAAGTAGGTCTCAATTACCTTTACAAGTTTTTTGGGTTTCCCAAACTTAACTAAAATTTCATATAGCCTCTTGTAATTTGTTTCTTTTAACCAAATCATAGGCCTTTTTTAAAATCCATGGTGACCTGGTGGTCTAGGGGTAAAGTGTCAGACTTCTATGCTGGCGTCCGGGGTTTAATCCTCGGTCCCGGCAAAGATTTATCTGATTACCAAACCCTTCCTTCACCTCTGACAAGAAATATTGTGAATGTGAGGAATGCCAGGGTCTCCACCGTGGTTCAAATTCCACGTTAAACTGTAGGTCCTTCATTTCATCTCACATTCACCCTACCATTACACATTAGCGTAAGTGCGTATAACCCGAACGGGTAGTAAGACGCGGTGCTAATAATAATAATAATAATAATAATAATAATTTAAAATCCATACAGTATAGTTTATGTACATACCGTCACGGTGTATTACAAAAAATGATATTGAGCAGACTAAAGGAAAGACCAACTTGTTGAGCTTTGGAGCAACATCAATCTTTGTGGAAAAAGAAACAAGTACAGTAGTAAAAGTTGGTCCATCTTTATTACATTGCTACCTCCAAACAAAACATATCACACCACATAGATTGTAAATACAAAATGGTTTCATATACCATAAACAATGACAGTATGTTTCTATAAGAGGTAGCGATTCCCAACATCCTCTTTACCCTGGTCAACTTCCATCAGGGTGACCAGTTGGACCAGAATGGCCATCAAGAGTGGAGAGATAGATGTATGGTCCTAATTTTATTGTCTCTCCCAGGTATGACGTCCTCAGTCCTTTCCTTATTCCACAAGTGTCTTGAGCAATGGTCGTAATGGAGAAGAATGTTTCTTCAGGTTGGAATTATATTGTTCTTCAATGTGGACATCGTAGAGCATGGAAATTCCTTTGATCCAGTAGATACTTCTTCGTCCATCGCTTTCAGAATTCATCAGATAGATTTTGTCCCAGCCTAAATTCTTTGATGCAATATTTCCTTGTAGTGGCCTCCTTTCCAGCCGGTAGGCCTATTTATGTTAGTTTTGTACACTTAAAATTGTACTGGTGTCAAAGTCTCAAGGTCGTTCCGTCTTGTGACTCTTACCACCTTGACATTAATAGGGTCAGCAAAGTCTGTTCAAGTGACTGCTAAAGGTTTCTCAGGCTTCACTCTGCGAGTTGACAGAGGGGCCTTTGTTTCCTGACCTCGGGGATTCCTTACTATTGTACATGGTAAGCACTTATGTAAAACCTTATTGATATTTTTACAAGTTCATAAGTATCAAAAATTCAGAGTTTAGCTCAGAAAGTACGATGCAAACTCCTCAGTGATGAAGTTGTAGGTACATGTGTCTAGAGAATTAGCAGCTGCTTGAAGTAGGGAGATATGTTGAGTAGTAGCGGATGCTACAAGACAGCATACCATAAGAAACTCATTAAAACCTTATGCTTCCTATCCAAACTCAACTGACAATTGCCTGTTGATGTAATTGGAAACTTAGACGTGTTACTAGCACCTCAAGTAGTCAGTTTGGTCCAGTTTCTAATGCATCATTTAGTGACCTTGTTCATGGGCGGACACGTCGAAAACAATCCTCCACTTGTTAATCTTTTTATTCATTTTATTTATTTATACCCTAAAAATTTCAGCTCATGGTTGGTCTTACAATTTTAGATTATCTTATGCTAATATTATTCTAGATATTACAAAACTTTGAGTAATATAAATATTGAGACTTAATGTTAAAACTTATTTATAATAGTCTACTAGTTTTGTTACAATTTTGTAGAAACATTGGATGATCAATATTAAAAATTTTGATTTCCCAGCAAATAATTCTCCCAACTATTTCTGAAAGTATTAACAGATTTTATATCTTAAATTCTGATGGCATAGTGTTTCAAACCCAAGCCGCTTGAAAGGTAAATGATTTTTCAAAAATTTTTGTTCGATGTTTCGGTACTTGTAGAGAAGTTCTATTTCGTGCTTTATATTAATGTATGAAAGATAATTTTTCACTTCTGATTAGAGATAAAATGGGCATTTCGATTCTATAATCTTATAAAGCCGTGAACTAACGTCGGTTTTTCATATCTAGCCACTTCAATAGTTTTAGGTAGGCCTAATTGCTAAAATGATTAAATCTTTTAGGTTATAAATAAATCTTAGACAGGAGTTTTGGATCTTTTGAATTTTCTGTTTTAAGTTTCTATTCATTCCAAGAAGTAGTTCTGGGGATTACTCAATATTTGACAGGAACAACGATTCACATATGGTTGATTTTACATCATTTGGTAGAATGTGTTTAAATTTATTGAGATGATTTAAACAATAGTACGATTTTTGTACACAAGATGAGACATGTTTTCCCCAGGATAAATTGTCATCAATTATTATTATTATTATTAGCACCGCGTCTTACTACCCGTTCGGGTTATACTCACTTACGCTAATGTGTAATGAATGGTAGGGTGATTGTGAGATGAAATGAAGGACCTACAGTTTAACGTGGAATCCGAACCACGGTGGAGGCCTGGCATTCCTCACATTCACAAGATGTCTTGTCAGAGGTGAAGGAAGGGTTTGGTAATCATTCATCAATTACTACTCCTAAGTTATTGTAGTGGCTTACTGTGGGTAGCGACACATTATAAATCTCTATGTTTGGATCAACACACATTCTTTTAGTAGATTAGCACTACCTATCAGCGACTTTAAACTACACCATTGTGACAAAATGTTTAATTCTTCTTCACAACTTCATAAATATCTTCTGGTGGAAATGAAACGTAAAGTTGAGTGTCATTGCATACTGATAAGAGCGAGATTTAAAACATTTAGGCGTTGAAGTTAGGTCTAGTTAAAATATGAGAGGGCCTAATGTACTGCCCTGTGGGACTCGCGCAGTCACTGGTTTCAGGGATGAAGAGACTGGTCCCCTATTCCCACTTATTACTAACCTTTTTTTGCCGTTCAAATAATTAGTTGCGGAGCCATTGTATAACACTATCCAAGAACATGTATTGTTGGCGTAGCTTGGAAAGAAAAAAAAAATCATGATTTACAATATCAAATACCTTTGAAAAGTCTAAAAATAATAGACTACTTAGTTTTGAACTGTCCATGGCTTTTTAAAGGTGATTTGTTACACTCTGAAGAGCAGTAATAATGCTATGCTTTTTTCTAAAACCTGATTGTTTTGTGAATAAGAAGTTGCTATTTTCTAAGTATTCGATCATCTGCCTATGCACCACTTTTTTGATAACTTTTAACAGTGTAGGGAGAATGCTAACACGTCTAAGGTGGGCAAACGAATGGATTGTTTATTTTGGGGTAGGGCTAGTTTCTATAAGTATGGATATGTCGAGGTGCCTAAAGAAAAATGTATTATGTTATTGCATGTAGGCAATATGGCAAGAATAACTTTATCGTTTGTAAGTTAATATTGTCTAATCCAATGGCTGAAATCTAAATGGAATGTACTATTCTCTAAATTTTGTTTGAGGTAGTTGAATGGAATGAGAACAGGGAACGCGTATCATTATTAGAATTATTACTATTATCATTTCTGTCACCTCTACTGATACATTTATTCATACTTGTGATATTATGACTATTACCATTACATACTGACAATAAGTAATTATTGATGTAATCAGTAGAGCCCCTTAAAAATTGTTTTATTTTTAATTAAATTTTGTTTTTTAAGTCTCACTTTTCAGTGTTATTTCACGTTTATTCAAAATTACGTATTATCTGAGGTGTTTAATTATTATTCACATATTGAAATTATGTATACAAAATTAAAATTTATTATTTGAACCTTATATATTTGCTTTAAAATTCTTTGTCAAGTTTGTATATTTCACAACAACAAAATACTAATCAAATTACAGCATGGTCAAAATTTCTGCTTAATTTCTTCTTAATTTCGTGTTTATTTAAAGTTTTTTTTGTAAAAGCGGTATTATTTCCTTTTATACGAGGATTTCTTGTAACAAGACGATTTCATTTTATTTCGCTTTTCAAAAACATTGTAAATCATATCTAAAACTATCAAAGGAAACAGTATTGCTTCCATCTTTGTATGGCACTTTTCGCCTCATCGCGTCTCACCACTTTTTACAGGGGCTCTAGTCATCAGGTTTTTGAAGGTTTTCAAGAATGCACTTTCCATTGCCAATAATAACATTTAACTTTTTTTTAGATCATCCCAGAGTTTCTTAGCATTATTAGAGTGGGCCTTTGCTAGGTCAGTGAAATAACACATCTTACTTTTCCTTAACAAATATTTTACCTGATTCCGGCAGTAGTTATAATTTTCATAATCAACTTCAAGCCTTGATTTCAAAAACCTCCTTTTAATGTATTATGTTTAGCCATGATATGTTTTATTTCCAAGCTCAACCAGGCACCCATTCCATAAGAAAGTATGTAATTTCTTAATTTATAAAAAAAAACCTTTGATATACTAATTTTTAGTTGGGCAAGGGACCATATTTTACAGCTCTTTTAGATATCAGTTTTTTTAAATTTAGTTTAGTTTTTTTTGTCATGAAATGCTATTCTGTACAATACACTAGTGTTGCTGTGATTTTGTTTTTGTTGGTTACACTGACATTCCCCCCCTCCCCCTCTTTTACTTTCTCGCTATCTTACATGTAGAGAAAGTATTGTGATTGACAAAAAAATCAAAAATCAAGCTTTTGATGAGTCTTGATGTTTCATGATCCCCTGAATCCAAAAAAGTGGTTTTTGGACTTTTCGTCTGTCCCTCCAACTAGAGTCTAAACTATTTTACCGATCGGGCTAAAACTTTCTATCTGGGATTTTCATAGTGTTGCCCCAAGGTTTTTTTGGAATTGGATATCTAACCCTAAAATTAAGGGTAGTTTACTGAAGGGCAAAAAGATAAAAAGTCGATTTTATCCAAATATGCTCTAACGATTTTGATTAAATTTAATTTTCAAACATTTATAAATATTACAAACAAAATGAATTCTCTTAATATTTCGCCAAAATGAATTTAAAGGCTCCGGTCTGATGCGTAAATTATCTTTTTGTATAATATCTCCTAAAATTTGAGATATGAAATTACTTATTGTTACAAATAAGTAGGGCTTTTTATAATACAAATATTTTATAAAAAGCATATTGTTATAAAACCAGTAACTTTCAATCTATACATAAATATAAATATTTTTTAATTTTTCAAACACAAAAGGTGAAAGTATTGCGTTCGCAAAAGAAAATCTAACCTGAAATGTTGATGGATGTCAACGTTTCAAGACCCCCCAAACGCTAAAAAGTGGTCTTTGCAATGATGTATGTCTGTTTAAACTTAAAATTAAGAGTGGTTTAAGAAAGAGCGAAAAGAGAAAAAATCGATTTTCTTAAAATAAATCAAACGATTTTGATTAAAATTCGTATCTAACTGTTGATTAAGATTATAAATAAACTGGCTATTTTCATTTTACCATGAAAATGAATTTTAGGGTACTTTACAGAAGCTGAAACTTCCGTATCTCCGCAACTATTTGAGATACTAAATAACTTATGATTGAAAAATTGTAGTACTATTAAAAATAAAAAACTTTTATATGAAATATATTTTTATAAACCCAACAGTTTCTGAGATATTGGCAAATATATTAATACAATTTTGTGAGCTATAATTGTAAAGAGATACTAAAGTTTAAACGCAATATTTTTTCAATGCCATAGAGTAATTAAATATAAGTCTATACAAGCTTATGTTGTTTTTCCTTAAACCATTTAGGAGAAATGTTTGTACGACAATGATCAATATCTATTTTAGATTAAATAGTCAATATTTATATTTTGTATTGGTCAAAATTTACAAATGAGGAATTTAATAGCAATGCGATGGGATGAAGATTTGCAACACCTAATAAAATGTTAAACATTTTGACTGGAAGTTGAAATTTTAATACGAAGTGTTGACCCTTGTGGACCCAACATTAATCTTTTTTATCGGTCCAAACATACAAATGAGGACATTAATTCTTTAAAAACAAAATTATAAAATTTAAAACCGGGACTAAAAAAAGAGAGTTTTACATAAGTATAGTGCAATTTATGCTTGGGTTTGCTAGTGTTTATTATTTTGTTTCACATATATTACGAGAGTTCAGTAAATATCTCCATTTTCAAACAATAGAGCAAGAAAGTCAATGCAGAGTTCCGTACCATTTATTTTGGCACAGTTTTTAAAGACAGGTGAATATACATCATTGAACTTTTACAATTCATAGAGATATTGTATTCAGGTATGTCAATACAAAAGAACATTCGCACGGAAGCCATAAGGCTGCAACCTGCACCAATCAGTGCCATCACCCCAGCACATAGCAACATGGTTTTTTCAAAAGACAAATTTATAGAAGACCACCTGTGCGAACATTCTTACAATAGTCAAGGAATACCATTTTACAAACAATACAATCATTTGGGAACATTCTTGGTAGATCCAGCCCTACCCGTGCAAGATGAACACATTACAAACCCAGTCTTTCAAACATGAAATTATTACATCAACATAAACTGTCTCCTTATTGGCCATACTTCCAAATCCAATATGCAAAAATTTTGTGTCTTTGGACAAAACACCAAGACCTTTCGATAAGAAGATATCTAGACAGACTTATATGATGAAGAACTTGTTGAAGTTAAAGAGAAAGAGGAGAAGAAATATTTACCCCAAAACTCTGCTACACCAAGCAGTGCAGACTTGAAAATAGGAAAATATGTGTTGGTACAATTTTTAGGGAATAAGGATAACATGCATAGATATGTTGATATTTGCCTAAATGAACCTGAAGAGGATGAAGAAATTGAAATTATGTTTTTAAATAAGTGTCATGGCAAACATTTATTTAAAATGAATGAAAAAGATGTTTCCTTTGTCTCTGTACATACATTATAGTTAGGACTATTTAATTATGTTAGTTGTGTTTATGATTCATTAATGGAATATATTGTTTTTAATAGTACTCCTTCTATATACGATAAAAACTTTTCACTATACTATTATTGTAAATGAAATAAATTTAAATGTTATATTTGCACTGTCTCACACCTGTAACAATTACTTTCAGACCCATAACAGAATATAACAATTTTTAACTGAAACAATTTATGTTGTAATTTCAGGCTCACTTCCAAGGTGGATGACTATCTTCTTATTTTTCAAAATAAAATTTATGTTAGAAGGTTAGTTTAATACACATCACAGAGAAATTAAAAAAAAAACACTTGTAGGGTAATGTCTAAAAATTCTCACACCTGTAACGAACATTAAAAGTCTATAATGCAAGGCTTAAATATTTAATTTTGTAATTCCAAAAGGGACATAATTAAGATGAAAAATTGAGGTTTGAACTGCAAATAAACTCTTCATAATAAAATTGTATTTTTGGTATTTTAAAAGGGTTATTTTCTTGAAAATCTTGTACAAATGTCACACTCGTAGCTGCGGAATGGTTGCAGGGTAGATTATTTTAGTTTTTATGTTAAATATTCTTTAAAGGTGTATACTATTTGTTAAAAATACTAATAATTATGTTGTTGAAAATTTCCACCTTCTCATAAATTGTTTTGGCCCACTTCACGTCTTCCCATGAATCTACCTTTGAATCAGATACAATACGTTTTGAAATTAAGTGTTTGTAGTCCCTAATGGTTTTCCTAGTTTTGGTAGAAATGGGAGCAACTAGATTGTATGAACAGTATGTAACTAATGTTATGGTCAGTAAACCCTAAAAGCCCATATTGGCCAACGTAAAAGACTTTGAGTTTTTTTTTATTAATATCGGGTCTATAAGTTTGCATATTTAATGTAAATCCTGGGGTTTGATTGATTATCTGCTTTAAATCATAAGTATCTAGTAAAGCATTTAAGAATTTCACATTGGGGTAGTTCAGTTGAGCCAGATTTATATTAAAATCACTAATTAAAATTACATAATCATAAACAGGTAAAAAAATGGTCAAATAGTATTTCAATACTTTAATTTCTGAGTATGGAACTTCTGGTGGCTTGTATAGAACTCCATATGCGAGCCTAACATGTTTAAAGCTAAATTATATCCACAGTTTTATTTTTGAAAAAAACAGGAAAATGTATCTAGATTTTCCTTCTCTACTGTATGGTGCAACAGGTAAAATACATCCCCTGATATTTCTTTAGGCGGCGCAACTTCGAACCGTTCCTTCACTATGTATTCAAGCATCTGGTTTTAGTAGATGCTCTTCAAGCTATCATCTCTCTGTGTGATATTTAATGACTTAAAACATTATTCCTTAATACTGAGCTTGTTATATATCAACATCCACAGGGAAATTCCTTTAGGATATTGGCAGCCTTAGTAGTTAGTGTTCATGTGTGTTTCTCAGTGATGCCCATTGTTTCTAAGTTCCAGGATCGTCTCATATGGTCGTTTGACAGGAGATGTGTTTATTCCGGGATGATTCTATTAACTGCTTCCTGGTTTAATGTAATACTAGATCTGTTTCCACCGAGGATACAACCAAACTTTGATGGAAGTAACAAGCAACACCAACGCTGAAGAGATATGGATTGGCTGCTGTCCTTAACTATCTTCCAGTAATAGTCTCCTCCTATAAGAGTTTCAGTGGAAAGCTCTTGTGACTCATCTTTCGTATCAGCCAGCAGCTGTTTATATGTATGGATAGGATCTCTACATCAGGGGGTGTAGCGGAGTGCGATGAATAAACGTGTGCTCTCGAAAGCAGCGGCTGTGGTCGTGGCTCTTGTCCAAGTTCCATGTGCTGGCTTGCTGCAGCTGTAGATGATTCAAAACCGGCAAGTCACATTTTGTTATAGTATGGACTTGACTATGAAGTTGGATTGACTTCCACCTTCTACAACACAATGGGTCTATTTGCTCAATACACTTGGTCTGGTGATCCAGATGTGTGCAGTTTGTAGAAAAGTGAAGGTTAGTGATGAGATGTCTACCTTGCCAACAGAAGTGCTGTATCGTGAAGTTTCTCGCCTTCGGAACAAAATGCTTTGGTCTTCTTGGCACAATTTTTCACAGTGTGGCCTTGATTCAAGCAAAGAAAGCAATGGTTGGTGGTGTCTAGTTTCTGTATTCGGTCTTTTACATCCTGGATTGTATCGCATTCTTGCACCCATTGGCCCCTAAATTCAAAAAAGACAACAGATTGCTTGGCAGCTTATTTTCTTCTATTTTAGGCTAAGAATGAAAAAAATTGAGAACAAACCGTTTCCAAGCATGTCGTGAAAGCAGTGCAGAGAGATGTAGAATCTACCAGTACCAAGTTATCTAAACTTTGGATTTACATTCATTGGACCTGAAAACTGTCCTGTACCTGAATGTGTTGTCTGGGGAGGAAAAAACTAAGCAATGAAGTGTGGTCCCTAGTAAATTGAAAATACATTTAAATACCAAACATAGTCAACATATTGATGAAACAAATAGCCGAAACTATTGTTAATGCATTTTAGTGGGGATATTCCCTCATAGATATCATATTCTGAAAATTGAAAAATGACACCTGGACACGGGAATCGAACCCGGGACCTTCGGCTTAGTACGTCAATGCTCTTACCACTGAGCTATCCATGATTCGTCCCGTGCCCATGGCCATTCTTCACTCATAGTTTAAGGCAGAGTCTTAGATGGACGTGCGGAAGTTGTCAGCTTATAAACATGATCACAGATCACAGCCATCAGACAACGCAGCCATTAGCGACTCGGTAGTTGGAATTTTGCAGCCATTCGACAATTATATGTACAATTGTACAAGGTTTGCATATATTGATGAAACAAATATGATAGAATATGATAGTCAACATAGTTAACAATTAATATGCACTCTATCTTGAGTGGAGTTTGCTCTTTAGTAGTGGGATTCAATTCTTAGAAAGGAATTCATATGCTTTCTTCTTTAATTTCTTGGTTTAAGGTTTCCTGAATGTATTCTGCAACAAATGTAACCTAATTATTTTTGTTTACCTAGCCAAAAATAGGGTGGGAGAGGGGGTTAGGTTTCTCATACAATTGAGACACTTTTTTTTCAAAAAATATCTAAAAATGTAAATTTCCATGAGAAGGGTTTTTATATTTCCACAGTACATATCTAGGCCTATTAAAAATGATCAATTCATATTTGAGTGTATTGAGCATCCATTATTTAAAATATTTTAGTAAAAAAAAGTATACATTAAAACAATATAGGGTGAAAAAAAAGTTTAAAATGAAAGTTATGTTAAAATTGCTTTGAAATTAAATTAGTTAATTAAATTGATGTTACTACTAAAATAATACAGATCACACAAACCAATTCTTTGGGATTTTGTTAAACATACATGTCTTAAAACAACTAGAATATTTTAATTTTAATTATTTATAGTCTATAGTTTTTCATATGTAATCAATATTTAAATAAACTAATATAGTAAATAATATTGAATCTTTGAAACTAATTATACCAATTTTATTTAGATTCTAAATCGAAATACTCTACTATTTTTGTATTTACTATATTGGTCTCAATTATAACTAAATTATCATTATAAAAAACTATCCTTGTTTGACATCTCGAAAACACTTTGCTCTTTCAATTGTTTGTGCATTTTTGATTGATTTATCTAAAAATGTAACTTCCAAGTCAAAGCTAGCAAAATATGTACTTCACTACAACTCTTAACTGTTTTTATATTGGCATTATTTGATAACTATAGCTTTACTTACTTTATGCCATTAGGAACTCAAAAGTTCATTGCTGCACTCACAAAAGTATGCCACTTATCACTATCTTGAGCTAAATCTATCAACTACAATCTTAACCTTGTTCTATCCAGTTCACCTCATTACACCCTATCCCTATCTTGATCTAATACAATCCGGTCCACCTCATTACAATCTATCCCTATCTTGAGCTAGTTCTATCCATTCCACCTCATCACACTCTATCCCTATCTTGAGCTAGTTCTATCCATTCCACCTCATACTCTATCCCTATCTTGAGCTAGTTCTATCCAATCAACCTCATTACACTATTCCTATCTTGAAATAGTTATATTCAGCAGGTCCTGCCCATCTTAATTTGTGAGATTAGATTGCCCTAATAGTTATTACTTCCAAACAAATTTCATAATTATTTTTTGAAAGTCATTACCAATCCAGATTATTTCCAAAATTTTCACCACTCCATGTTTTTTCAGCGTTAAATAATAATCTTGTGCATATATAATAATGTATTTTTTTTTTCATTTGTCTTTCATTTGGCTATTTTAGTAAATACTCTAATGGAATTAAAAAATTATGTCTTTTTATGACAACGTAATAGTGTATCTTTGTTAAAACCTTACCTTTTTCTGTAAATCTGTAAACAGTATCTAGTAGGATTGAATTTTATCTTTGAGAAACCCTGCCTACTATTGTAATGCATTTAAACATCACAAAAGCTTTAAATGTTAGCCAAAGATTAAATTTAAAGAAGTTCAATACAACTTCAAATAATATATTTTGTTAACTATTTGACCTAAGCAAGTTTTGCTAAGACGCCTGCTAAAAAGAAAGCTAGTTTTTAAATATTTACCAAATTGAAAAATAACCAATGACGTTATGCTAACTCTAATTTATCAGTAAAAAGACTAACTAAAATATATTAAATTAAAACCAACTCAGTTTTGAAGTTTTTGGGCACACTTAATTTTGGTAACATGCTCCTAATTACCCTCAACATAAATATTCACAATACAAATTTTATTTAGTAATTTTTTCTTATGACCATACAATTAACTAGCTGACCCTTAAATACCTTATCAAAATCTACTGATAAGCGGTATAACAGTTATTATTATTAGCACCACGTCTTACTACCCGTTCGGGTTGTACACACTTACGCTAATGTGTAATGTTTGTTGCACCAAGTATTATTACCTGTTCTGGTTATAAGCATATCTACTAATTACACTAATAAGTTAGGGATGAGGAAAATTGAATATAGAGGAAGTTGTAACACTATGGAATCAATCGCCCCACTTTGGCGTCGATTGAAACACTACGGATTAATTCCCTGATATAATAATGCTGTGATGATGTTTAGGTTGTCTAAAGCTCCGTGATCGAGTGCTTATCATCACTGTACGGAAAAGATAACCGTTTAACCAGCTGTCTATAGCTCCGTGTTCGATCACTAATTAAATCTGTATATTAATAAAATTGAAGAAAGAGAACTGTTGATGGCTGTTTATTCACACACGGTTTATTTAAATGACACCTGTTAATTACTTATACATATTAGACTGACTGGCTTGTGCGTGGGCGGAGATCCCGGTGTAGATGTTTGTATCCCGGATGGTGTGTGCTTGTGTGACTTATGCGTGGGCGGGAGATACCTTAAACATACGCACAACGGTTTATATATGACATACCCCTTGCCTTTTGCTCCCCTCGTCAACAGTGTAAAAACCAACTAATAGAAAGAGTCCTGGCGACAGGTGTTGTGAAGGCTAGCTTCTTATTGGTATATAGAAATGGCGTCTTTTGAAAAATACTGCGGAGTTGTTCTTTTTTACAGGAAAGATGGTATAAAAAATATATTTTAGTGGTGAAATCCTTTTCACATTGTTTCTAAGAAGCGCGTGTTTCTTCATTAATGAATCTTAAAAGGATACCCTACCTATATTACTTTAAATAAAAATTACCTTCATCCATGACTTTTTACATAATTTAGAGTTAATTAAACCAATATCACTGCAAAGTGTACCCACACTTGTGTTGAGGGAGTGGAAAACTAGCTAGAAAAAATCAGCACACCCGACCAGGATTCAAACCTCAATCTCCTAATCATCGGCAATCTAAACTATTGCAAGAGTGATGCCTTATAGCTTAGACTACCATTCAACCACTGAAATAGGTCTAAAACAAATTACAATTAAATATATATCTTTAAACCTTGAATAAATTAGTTTCTTGAATCTTCTAATCCCAACTCGAATATCCTTAAGGATATGCATGAATTTAAAAAAATGACACATGGTTACAGGAATCAAACTCAGAAATGTGTCCAGGTATCATTTTTCAAACTTACGAATGTGATGTTTGATGCAGCTGTATAAAGATCATTTCCATTGTTTAAGCGCTGCTAATCATTTACAATAATAGTTGAACAACTAGAGGCTTAGCTCCAAACCCTTAAGAATTTAAAGTAGGCTCCTATTTGGTTATTCAAAGCTCCCATCCCAAATACTGATTTTACATTGGAATGTTTTTCTCAGTTTTCTCAATTTCTGTTTAGGAAACATTCAAATTATTTTCCTTTAATTTTGTTTTGACAAAAATTATACACATTTTTTAACACTAGCCATAGTCACAATTCCCTTCACTGTTCTCTCTTAGTTATCAAAAGGGAATTTTCAGGGATATCTCCAGAAATTGATATATTTCACGGTAGGAAGGGCTTTCCTATTTTTGGTGGCTCGTGATGGTGAACTTCTCTTTGAAGTAAAGTAAATTAAAGTTAAAAAAATATATTTAACTCTGGTTATCGTTACAATTAATTTTATCAGAATCTAGGCCAGTTAGTTACTAACTTGTTGACAGCGAATACAAATAATAATAATAATAATAATAATAATAATCACAAGAATAACAATAATGAAAATAACAATGACAACTCAATAACAACATTGACAATGATAACACTTTTTAAAAGATCTGGAGTGTGGGTCTTACTGTGACTTATGTGAAAGAAATGTCTCTCCAATTTGAGTTTGCCCTCACTTTTAAATTTGTTCCTGTTTTCTTAATGCTAATGCACCTTCCAACATAATCACTTTTTTTTTTAATTTGAAAAGCATCTACATAATGAATCCCTAAGGAAACACTTTTAGTTTCACTATGCACAAACCTTATTTATAAAAACAAAACAAATTTCAAGGCTATAGTTATCTTTTATTTAAATTAATAAGGTGGGGTCAGGGCTAATTTTTGTTTTACTTTTCCTACTCATCAGTTTTTGATCTCTAGAAGAAGAAAATTTGTTTTTTAACATTGAATAGCTATTTGAAGGTTTTAGCTACTTGAAGGTTTGGTAGTACTCAAACATGCACAACTAATGAACAAAAAAAGCATTAAAAAAGTTGGATCTGAAGGTACAGAAACTACTGTGTCATGGCATGAGAACACATACTATTAGAAAATGTAATGAAAAAATTACCATTACTAATGTGATATTAAAGGAAAGTAGGTGCCTTAGTTATGAAAGAAAATGTAAAGCCTGGACTGAAGTCGATAAAGCTGCTGGCGGGCGAGTGCTGTTTCTCTCGTTCCACATTGTAATGTTGACTTCATTGAAGTTGAATGGCGAGTACTTCAGTGTGAAGGAATTCCAAGTAATTGGAATTGCACCTGAAAGAACAAGATTGAAGGATTTTCTTAATCATCCTAAGTATCCTGAGCTGACAAGGCTTGCCAATGCTACCCTATGGAAATGCTGATGTTTAGCAATAATTCTCACAAATGTCAAACTTTCTAACCAACAACAAGACCTGACTCAGTCTACCATAGATGATCTTAAACAAGAGAACAGTGTCATAAAGTACCGTTCACGAAGCACTTCGTTTAGAAAAGATTTGGAGCCCATAAGTTGTACTTGGCTAGACTAGAAGAAGAGAAAAGGATTCAAGCTATGTGGGAGAAAACATAGAAAGAAAAAACAAATTCAAGCAAAAGGGAATGTTTTGGAAAATAAATTATAGGAAGCTAAAGAGGAAATACAAAAAGAGAAACTGTTTAAAAGCAGGAAACACACTAAAAGAAGAAGTTCATTTTTACAAGTAATTAGTGGCGGAAGCTTGTGAAAGGGATTGCAAATGAAAATCAATGATTGTAAAGGTTTGCAAATAGCTCACACCACGCAATCAATTGGAAGAAAGTGACTGCTTTGGAGAAGACAAGACTCGAACAAAAGCAAATTCAAGAGAGGAAGACAACATTGTTGGACCACTTTTGTGAATGCCAATTAAAGAAACCCCAATGAAACCTAAAGACTGACTTTTTTTTTAAATCTTTATTTGATTCGCAGATTCATTTAAAAAACTATTCCCAATATTGAGGGCATGATTATTTTAACCTGTAAAATCATTGATGATAATTATCTATAATAATTATTGTTGGTTGGTCAGTGACCTGGCGGTCTAGGGGTAAGGTGTCAGACTTCTGTGCTGGCGGCCGGGGTTCAATCCCCGGTCCCGGTACAGATTTATCTGATTGCCAAACCCTTCCTTCACCTCTGACAAGACGTGTATTAATCACAACTTGTGAATGTGAGGAATGCCAGGCCTCCACCGTGGTTCGGATCCCACGTTAAACTGTAGGTCCTCCATTTCATCTCACAATCACCCTACCACTACACATTAGCGTAAGTGTATATAACCTGAACGGTTAGTAAGACGCGATGCTAATAATAATAATTATTGTTGGTATTTTGTTTCGCTACTGTTATTTTCAAATTTGAACTATTAGTGAAATGGTGAGGTAAAATAAATACTGTACTAAAGAGGGGGGTAAGAAATAAATGTTTATTTTGTCACTATGAGATGAATTATGCTGTTTTTAACATGTCCTACTCATTCATCCCAATGTCCTACTTTTCTTTCTTCTAACACCCAAAATGTGCTATTAGGTCTATAGGGAGGAATGTACCCACATTTTCATGTAGGTAGACTGGAAAACCACAAGTAGGGGAAAAATACTCACTACACCAGTCTAGGTTTTAAAATTAAACTTAAATGAGCCTGACATCTGGTCCACATGCCCATTGTAATTGGTGATGGTATAATGGTAGTTATTATATTATAACATTTGCTCTCACAGAGAAACAATTTCCCAATATCGAACTTTATAAATATCTGATGGAGGATGCAGACACATATATAGACATATATTTATGCATAAAAATCTTCAAACAATGGCCAAAAACTGAAAACACCAGTTCATATACAATATTTGACTTTAGGAATGTCAGGAATGCCATTGTCTCATATTAAGTGTGAGCAGTCCCGCCCACCCCTCTAGGCAACGTTTCTAAAATAGCTTATTTGGTAATGACTAAGATAGTTCACGATCATACCTCCCTCCCCTTCCAAGCCTTCAATGGGGGTTGTTACATCAGCTTTGTCTCTGCGCTTGCACTTATATAGTGCTACAGCACAGAATGTAAACAATTCACATTTCAATTTATTTGCATATTGTTATTTGAATAATGCACTCTGTACCATAAGCTATGTACAATATTTATTCATTAGTAATAACTATCCTGTATACAATACTGCACACTACAGTAATTATATTGTTTTAGTTACTACCCACAGTATATAGGCCTCTATATAATAAACAGTGTTCAAGCACTATGATTTTTAAAATAATGTTTTCTTCTTAATAGCATTGTATTTGAACAGATTGTTTTCAATGTCACTAAAACCATCGTTTACGTAACATCATTCCACTTTAAATGCTTTGATCAGCTACCAACTTATTCACTGGATTTATTTAATTTATTCTCTTGCATGGCATTACATAGCTATTAATCAGTAGAAGTGTACTGATTCAGTAAAACCGATTATCAATTGTTTAAAATAATCGTTCATGCTATGATTATTTACATTGATTAATCCTGATTAACGATTATTTCTCAATAAATATTGGAAAATAGGCTTAAGAGAATGATAACAGCTAATGTAATTAATACAAAAAGATTGTATTCATACAAAAATATATTTCATCCATAACCGGCGAAAGCTGGAACTAGAATATTAGTTTTATCAACGGCACGAGCTTAGCTTTCTTTATCTGGTTATGTAATTTTTGCATAGCCCGCAACTCAGATGCAATGTTTATATGTGTTTTTTTGTGATTTTGATCACTAAACTTCTACTTTTAGAAAACAATGATTAATCGACATAATAATCGACAATCACAATTAATTTTCAATACACCAATAATTGTCCAATAACGATTCATCGATATCTGCATAAGTACACCCCTACTAATTAGTGTCATTTTACTGTTACATACATTTGTTTTAATTTCTTATATGTAATAATAATTTTTAATACTCCATAGTAATCATCACAAACTCATATTTAATCTATAACTGGGTTCTATATTGTATTCATATTGTGAGTTTAACTACTTTTATTAGAAATTGTTTTGTTATTTGACCACTTGTTGCTGCGGTTAACCTCTGAACAAGTTTTCTCTCTCTTTATAAATTATATATTAAACTAAATCTACTTAACTTCATATACATTTTATATTAAACTAAATCTTTCTTATCTTTATATACATTTTATATTAAACTAAATCTTTCTTAACTTTATATACATGTGAGAAGGTCACATTATTAAGTTAGTTATTCTGAAATTGGAAAATAATAAAATATGTACATTAATCCATAAGATAGTTTCAGGGGAACAAACAAAGTAAACACATTTAATTAAAATTGGGCTTAAAAATGTTTGCTTAAAATTATATATTCAGTTCAATTTTAGAGTGTAAACCACCGTTCTTCACTTTCAAATTGTAAATATACCAATGAGTAAAATAAATCATTGCTACCTTATAAACCTAACTTCATCCTCCAATTGACTAGAGATTAAATTATATCAACACAAACTTGGCCCACCACCCTTAACATAAATCCTATATTTCTTACCACAAGAGCCTTACAGCCAAGGTTAGTTCAATTGATCTTCTAAAATTTCATAGGAAATATTGGTAAATTTTAAATATTGAACAGATTTTTTAGTCTTGATAAATTCTCTTTAGTGAGCTTAGGGTGGAATGGTAGGAATCATGAGTTAAGGGCAGTATTTTTACAGTTTTAAATGAACAAGTAAGTTTTCACCAAAATAATTCAAAGATTTCTTCAGTAAAACATGGAGTTTAGGTTTCTTAACATAGTAATCTAAACATTTCTTGAATATCAGTCAAGGGTGTTCTTAAATTTAATAATAACTCTTTTCTCTATTTAAAAAGTTTCTCATCATATGCTAATACTCTGATGACAGACATTCAAGAAATGTTTAGACTATCCTGTTTAGAAATTAAACTTTATGTTTCTACTCCAGTGCAATATTGTATTTAATTTAGCTAAAAAAAATTGTTTGCTGTAAAAATTTTAATAACACTGACCTTAACTCGCGTTTCCTACCACCCCACCTTGTTCTAGTGGCTTGTAACTTTCAAGGTTACAGGCCTGTTTCCAGTAGCGGTCAATCCATGTAAACATTGAAAGCACTGCTTGTCTACTCTCAGAGAAATATTTCTTATTCTATTAGATAAATTAAAACAATTCAAATATTTTTAAAATCCCAAGCACAATATATTTGGTCAGCATCTTTATTTAAAGTTTTTTATTTTCCAAGTGTGTCTGTGGAGTTGTCCTCGCCACGAAGCCCCTGGTAGCGGGATAGCTTACTAAAAGCAATCTCAACAGTGCCTCCATGGCCTTCAAATGGCACGAGGGCTGAAAGGGAGGGAAAGAGACTATGGCTCATTCGCGTCTTGTATGTCCCCTATACAATCAGTAGCGGTAGAATAAAAGCAAAGTTTAAACTGCCTCTTGCTACCATGGAATGAAAGAATTACTCTAAATATCCACACTTAGTTATCATTGTCAATGTTGCAACATACAGAGTATCAGTTACATTAGTTGTGTTTACTGGCGGTTCTCATACGGGTCATAATTTGTTTTATTAAAGTGTTAGTTTTTATATCTTATTTTATTTTTCATATTATTTATATTATTTTAATATAAACTTATACATATTTTCAATAAGTGTGTGGGTAACGAGGAATGTGTAGTTAGTAAATTAGTAGTGAAATCTTTTTCACCTTTTCGACTTTCCAAGACTTTGATTTTAAAAGAGAGATTGTTAAAACTGATAGACCAACACATGATCTTCCGCAACTTACTTTTAGTAATTGTTATAGTAAGTTTTATTTCATACATTTAAGTTGAATTATTTTTATTAATTTTTTTTGTTCTACTCCTATAATGGCCATCTTAAAATTAGTTCATGATTTATAGTTTATTTCAACTATAATTATGCGCCCAAGAATTTAATGCAAAAAATAGTTCAAGACTGCTTGCCCAATTCTGTAGCCCACCAACTGCCACTGCCTGTTTCTAAACTTGATTATTTGCACTACAGATTTACAGATATGTATTTCTTGTTGCAGGATACTCTTAACAGGAACATGACTTTGCTAACAAGATCATTCAAACAGATGGAAGAAAGAAAAATTGGCAAAGCCACAGCAAGTAGCAATTTGATTCATATTAGTTTACCCCCCTACCCCCCGATTAGCTGGTTATAGCTTTCAATGCCCATCACCTTTCCTCTAAACAACTTCACCAATTTCTAACCCTTCATCTAAGTCGTTAACACTGTTTGTAATAAACGTAATTAAAAAATTCTTGCTGTTAGTTTACTGTGTAAATTGTAAAATTAGATAATATTAGTAACAGTACTTGATAGAACTGCCTATTTAGATGATAGCATACTGCTGACAGTAGACGTGTTACTGCTGTCATTTAAAGTTACAGATTTAATTATTCAACTGACTCTGGGAGTGTTTAGATATTCAGGGTGTCTACCATTCTGGAAAATCAGGGAAAACGGGAATTTGAAGTGCTCGGGGAAAAACGGGAATAAGTCGGGAATTTGGTAAATTCAACCAAAAATCCGGGAAAATGTTGTTTTACTCAAAATATGGAATATAATAATCATTAAAACTGTAAATAATAATGTTATTCAAACTGTAGTTTTTGTTTGTTTGTAGCTGTGTAATATATTTTATAATTTCTAGTAAACAATGTTAATACAAATTTCGAACAAATGTTTATTTAAATGTTAAAACTTATTATTAATAAGAAAAGATTAGTAGAAAAATGAGGTGGGAGGGGGGGAGTTAGAAGGATGTGACATACTTTTTAGTCGGGGAATTTTAGGAAATGATCAGGGGAAAAGTCTGGGATTTCATTGGTCAAGTTGCATAGACACCATGAATATTGCATACTGATGGCATCTTTACATAATAATGATAAGCTTGGTAATACCAAATGTTTATGCTTTTTAACTCTTTATACCTAGGATATTCTAGAAAAATAAAATCACATGATTAAGTTTTGTGTCACACCTGTGTTGGCGACACAAATATTCGTCACATCCTGTTAAGTGGTTGTTGATATTATTTGTGCTTGTAAATAAAGTGTTTTTTATCACCTCGTCTTACTACCTGTTCAGGTTGTAGGCATATGTGATAATTACTCCGCTGGGGTAGGGACGAGGAGAGAATGATTGTAGAGGTAATCTACCCGTATTTGAGTGGAAGGAGAGTGGAAAACCATTTAGTGAAAACCACACTCGGTAGACCCGACCAGGATTCAAACCTTGATCTCCCCGTAATCAGTTGGGGAGTCCACAACTAAAGTGATTGCTCAGCCTCTGAAGCAGGCTCAATAATTTAACTTGAGTTAAATACAGCCTAATAGTTACCTTGTACTTATTTATGTTTTTGGTATTCTATTCACGGTAGGAATTACTCTCTTAAAGGTCTTTTTTCCTACCAATATCCTACTATATAATATATTTCTGGTAGGGAAAAAGGCCTTTCAGAAAACAATTCCTACGGTGAACGGACTTTAATTAGTGTTGGGTCAGATAAATATATCTTGAACTCTTTTAGACAAAATTCTTGGCTTCTCCCACAACATATTATAACTGGGTCCGGATTTTGCCTATTTGCATTTTCATTTCCTTGATGGTAAAACATAGGCAGTTGAGATATATATTCATTTCACAATATTATGGGTACAATATGTTTTATAGGGCCTATAGTTGTCTATACTGTTGGTTTTTGCCTATTTTATGGATAAGATACTTAACATGCTTATTTCGGCTTTGGTCTCTATCGATTTTTCATACAGTATGGATTTTTTTCTGAAAGAGGGTCCAGGTTCTTGGAAATTGTAAGTTTTGGCATAATTGTTTGGGATAGGTTTGAAAATCCTCATTTGTTAAACAACTTACAATGGGCGTAAATCGGGTGGGGGTTATTAAGAACAGTGCCAGACATCTTGGTAGGAAACAGTATGTTGTTGTAGGAGAAAAGTTCAACTTCTTCGGAGACAGCAAATTTGAAAGTTTTTTCTTGACATTGAGAAGTAAAACTCAAATTAAAAGATATATATATTTGAAAATATCACTCATTTCACTACTGAATATCTAGAATAGTGTCCAGTGATTAACATCATGTGACCCACTCGTTGGGTGAATGGTCTCAGACGTCACTCTCTTAGTTGACTGGACTGCCACTGAAAGAGAGATCGAGCTTCGAATTACGGTCCGGTGTACTTATGGTCTTTTTGCTAAATGGTTTTTCACTCTCCCTCCATGCAAATAAAGATACACTTTTTCTAAATTCCAACTTCCTAGTCCCTAATCAATGAGCGTATTTGGTGCTATATATATATATATATATATAACCTGAACGAGTAGTGAAATGTGGTGCTAAAAACAAAAATAATTGTGAATTAGCTGTAGGTATCTAAATAAAAGTAACCAATTTTGGTGGCTGCATGGTCTAAGGCGTTACTCTTGCGAAAGACTAGACTGCCGATGACGGGGAGATTATGGTTGGAACCAGGTTGAGTTTACTGAGCGTGGTTTTCCCTAAATGGTTTCCCACTCTCTCCACACAAATTTGGATAGGTTCTACACAGCCTCTAAATTCAAATTTCTTCATCCCCAGTCCACAAGCTTAATTAGTGCATCAGCGTACAACCCAAATGGGTTGTAAGATGCACCGCTAAAAAAGGGATAGTAAAATCATTTTTACATTGCTCATTGTATGCTTTTTTTCCTGTTAAGTGTCTAGTCTGACGCCTATATCCCATATTTTTAATTTCTATTTGCCTGCCTATTTTAAACATTTTTTGCGCCTAAGAGTCCACTCATTAGTCAAAGTAGGTGACAGAACCCTCTCATCTCCCAGCACCCACCGGATTCTTCTCTAAGACTGCTTATTTATTAAATTTTGAAACTTATTTTAAAAGCTCCACCACAGTTCTCATAGAATTAATCATTTAATTTATATAATTTTAATGATAGTACATTTGAATTCAATGGGTATAGGCTCCACATCTTGGTGAACAAATAGTTTTTATCTCTTTTTCGACGGTTTGTCCATTTTGTGATTTCCAGGAAAATGCGCCACCATTTCTTCATATTTTTCAACTGTTAAACTTGCTTATCTTTATTCACTAAGCCTTGTTTTGAAACATAACTAAAAATACCATAAACTAATCCAAAAATGTATTCATTTCCTCTTCATAAATTAAAGTATTTTACATTAAAAATCCTCCAACTACCTTAGAAGCATAAAGCTTAAATAATTGCCCTAATGGGGCTGCAATAAAGATATTTTTTCATGGATCATGAATAGTATCTAAAAAAATATTTGATAAGACTACATTTGATTTGTAATATTGGAACCGGAATATGTGGAAAAATAATCACCCATGTTTTAAAATTGAGCTAAGTGTGCTGCACACTCCTTACAAAATAAAACTCATGAAGCGTAGACATGTATTTAAAGACTGCCAATCTTTAGAAAAAATATCTATAGGGAAAACCAGGAATAACGCTGGATTCTTTTCTTCTAAAGTTTGAGGTTCCACACATACTATATACAACTGTCAATCCTAAACATGTTTGTTACTTTCTTATAATCATTGATAAAACCAATAATAAAGAAAAGGTGCTAATTAATTATGTGATAAGTCATCTCAGTATTATTGGACGGAAGTTAAGCAATTAAATTATCTATATTATTATTTCAGTTACCTCAAGTGACTGCCAAGAATGATCAGTGTAATTTATTTGAGTTAGCAGTGCTACTCTATTGTGTCTACATTAACTGCTGATTTTAGCTTTTATTTTTACTTAATCTCGACACCTTGGAGAGAAAGTATTGTGATTGTCAAAAAAATTGAAACTGAGGTTTTGGTAAATGTTGACGTTTCATGACCCCCCTGGAACAAAAATGTGGTTTTCGCAATTTCGTGTGTCCGTACCTCAGGCTAGAGCCGAAACTATTTTACTGATTGGCCTCAAACTTGGTACCTGAAATTCCAATAAGGTCCCCACAGGGTTTTTTGAAATTAGACATCTAAACCCTAAAATTAAGGTTACCTAGTTTACTGAAGGGCAAAAAGCGAAAAAATAATTGTTTTCTCAAAATTTGCTCCAACAATTTTGATAAATCTTATACCTAGACACTGTATATCAATATAAACAAGATGGCAATTTTCATTTTCTTATGGAAATGTCTTTGAGAGTACTTTACATTGGACACATTTCCCAATTTTCATAATTTCTCTGTAACTATTTGGGAAACAAAATAACTTATCATTGTGAAGGTTAGTACAATTAAAGATCAACATATTTTATTTGAAAAATATTGTTATAGAAACAATAGTTCCTGAGCTAAAAGCAAATATATATGTATTTTAATTCAAGTGTTTGAAAATGAATTTGATTCTGATGCTATTTTTTCAATTTTTCTTTAACAGTGTTCCTAGTTCCTAATGCCATAGAATAACAGTGCATTATTTTAATTTATGATCTATGGTTTAATGTTTATACAACAATGCATGGGCCTATTATTTCGTTTCACAAATCCTGTGAGTTCTTAATAAATGTATATTTTAAGATAAAAGCGAAAGAAAGATGGTGTGATGCCATACCATTTATTTAACAATATATTTTCTAGATACATTCCTAAATTATGTTAGCAAATAAATAACTTTTACTGTCAATGTACTGAAATGTTGTCAACAAAATATGAAATGTTTTAAAGTTCAAACTAGACCTTCATTTTAGTTGTATTACTCACATTTCCTACATTTATTGCATTTATTTGTTTTCAGAGAGAACACCATTTTGATGTTTTTTCTCGAATTCTGAAGAAAATCCCATTCTAACATTGGTGCTGTTATAATTATTTTCCATTCTACACTTATTTGCTTATTGGTAACTTTAATAATCACCCATAAATATCAATAACACGTATTACTTGTTTCCAAACATATTATGTATGATGTTTTTATTTTGAAAATTAAAATATATGAATTTACCTTGTGATTTGTATCTAACTATTCATTTACCCAGACACTGTAAAGATAGAAAGATGACATAAAAATTGATTTGTAACTCATTTACTTATCACTAAAAGGTTAAATCATCTTTCTCAAATATTAAATCATAACGTCTTTGTCCATTGGAAGCATTGCAACTTATAAAGTGGGCGTGTTTTTTATTTACTGTGCAATTATCATTAACTTAATTGGTCTTTTTATTTGTCCTGCCAGTATCAATCTTTCCTGTACCTTATTACAAATGCAAAAGAAAAGGGGGAAACAATTATATATATATATCTCTTTTCCTTTGATATATATATATTCTTTTCCCCCCTGATATATAAATATATCCTTTTTCCCCTGATATATAAATACCCTTGTTTCCCCTTTTGTGACTGTGCGCGCATGCATACATACACAGAATGCTAACAGACTTGAATAAATAAAGGACTTATGCCAGAATGATGGAAGACTCCCAGGATAGAAATGCCTAAGGGCACAGTTTCGTTTATACCTGTCTACAGACAGTTTCGTTCATACCTGACTACGGACAGTTTCGTTCATACCTGACTATGGATAGTTTCACAAAGATGTGATATATATCATATACACATACCTTTTTTTTTATTGCAGTGAATGATTCAATAGTCTAAAGATCCCATCTCATGACTGATTAATTGTGATGCTATGTATGTGACTATACACTTGATCCAGAAATAGTATCCGAGTACAGCTTTCCTTCTTTTTTTCTCCCCCCCCCCCTTTCCCCCCATTCTTCACTTTACAAAGACAACACTGGGAGTGACATTGTAGTTTTTCAATTTAAAATAATTCATCTTCATTTTTTTTAATATGGTAAAATAATGTCACTTGTTCCATTTTATAATTTCTACTGAAGATTATATAAAACAAGATGTGATGCTTGGCCTGAGCTGTTTTACTTAGTTTATGTGGGATAGGAAGAGATGTGAGAAAAATCCAGTGTTTTTGCAGTTTTTATGGCAAAACAATATCTTTTGCCAAAATTAAAAAAAATATTTCTCTATTACAAACATAGAATTTAATTTTCCTCAAATACTGACCTAAAAATTTCTTGAATATCTGTCAAGGGTGTCCTGGAATTTGATAACAACATGGGAAGAAATTTCATTTAGAGTATTACTGTACTGGAGCTAAATTTTATTTATTTTGGCCAAAAAAAGTTTTGCCATAAAAAATTCAAAAACACTTAACATTTCCTGCGTCCCCTTCCATCCCACCTTAAGCTGCATTTTTTACATGAGGACAGATTAGCCCAACTAGTCTAGCTCTGTGAATAGCTAAGCTATACTGAAAATAAATCATAATATGATAGCACAACCTAAAACATAAAGGCTTATCATTGAGCACTGGTCGTTTTGAGTAATATAAAATTAAATAATAGTGACACGGAAGGAAATAAGTAACATTTTCTGACTGACGGCTTTTTTTTATTTGGATATCGGTACTAATTTTAATTAAATATGATTTTTCACAAACACATTACACAAATGTAGGAGTTTTAAAAATTAATGATGGCTTAAAGATGTGGTTTTTTACCTCTACTGGTTGACTTGCTAACTGGGAATTGAATGGCCCGGGTTAATTTTCATTGAATACACCAGCATCCATCTGGGAATAAGATATGAACCCATAGTCAAAAGTGTCGTCAATCCTATTAGTCCCTTTGAAAGATAATTTATCACTGATTACCATAACTGATATTGAAGAATACTAAGAAACATTAGTAACATTTTGATAACAATTTTTATTGTACTTCACTCTAATTAGAAGCATGTGTAGGTCAAAGGAAAAATAGCGAACTTGACAGATAGTATATTTGAGCTTTATTTATGATGAGAATTTTGTAATGTCCAGAATTATCTTTTATAGAACACCTCTATTTCTGATGCACAGTTAGTAAGATGTGGTTTCAACTTTGGCAGCCAAGTTTTTGGTTTGAATCCTAAATTATGCTGGTGTTTTACCTATTAATGATAGTAGAACATAAAATGGTCCACCCATTGTTACAGAATTATTTTCTTTCTCTCCTAACGATAGTGCATCAACAATTGTTGCGAAGTTGTCTTCACTAAGCTTTCAGCTTGCCCATTTGATGCTGGATGATAAGTGGGCGATACAATATGTATTACACTATTCCCGCAAAGAAACTCTTCCATTTCCAATGATGTTGAGGACCCTTCTCCGACACCAACTTCTCTGGAATGCCACAAGGGACAACACATGTGCGCAACTTTAATCTGGTTTGACTCACTGTCATCACTGACATTGGATCATACTAGGATGTCCATAATTACGATTCTATGAAACACCTGAAGATTTTAGGGGATTACTTTTTTCTAAACTTGTATTATAAAATTCTTATGAAAAAATAAAACATGCAATTCCTTTCTGACATGTGTATTAATATTTTATTTTGCTTCTCTTTTTAATTGTGTACTTGCCATTTAGTAGTAGTAGATGGGGTATGTTTGCCTACTTCATTTTTTTAATGCTGAAAATATCCCTATCAGATTTTTTATGTCTTTTATTCATGCAAACAAATTAAATGGTAAGTAGTATACATTACCATATTTTCAAGAAATATTAAAACATTCACCTTTGATGGGTTTGTTGGACTTATCTGTCAGAAGATTTTGTCTGGATAACAATGAACTCCATGAACAAAATTATTTTCACTATTGTGTTATCTAAAGACAAAGATTTACTATTGGCAGGTATTGCCTGTGCATCTTTAATTGTAATTACCAAAGAAAATAATAAAATGCAGATGCCTAAAGAAAAAGTTGATGATAATTACTAGCATACAGCACAGTAGTGAACTATTTAAGCAAGTAAGCCCAATTGGATTTAATGTTTAGTTAGAATGACTAAGATACTTATCCCACTCCTTTGACATAATTAAAATTATTGGAATAACCATTGTTTCATTCGACATCAAATGTTGTAAATTTTCCTTGTGATTTGGTTAGATGTGCGTGATGTGGAAAGTTCTGTTGAGTATGTCATACAATATTTTTGTGAAAATAAAGAACTAGTTAAAACATAGTTTTAAAAAAGTACATTAAGAAAACAATATAACTAATGGTATCATTGTGAAGTTTGTATTCATGCTACTTGTGAACTGTTATGGAATATAGCCAAAACGCTAATTATTATCTAACTATCTCAAATTTTGCAATTTAATTTTGATAATGTTTAGTAGTATTTATTTACTATTAAAAAACATTCAGGAATACTGGGTCTCAAGAGTCCTTAGCTCAAACTCAGAAAGGACATTTGACAAGGAAGATACATATTCTTAACAAATTATAATGAAACTATAATATATTTTAATAATAATAATGATAATAATAATTGTTTTCATATATATTTATTACAACTCAATCTACACATTTTTTATGAACTGCCATGAAAACATGCATGGCTTGTTGTATTTCTAGTCTTTTGTTTAAAATATATAGCTAACAAACAAAAATAAGCTTATTATGAGTGTATCATATATATACACTTATAATTGAAATACTAATTATGCATATATACTTCACCACCGTTAAAAGGGATGTGATGCTGAATCAAAGTGATATTTTCATATGAATGAAGTATATAAATTTGTTTTTGAGTTTTTTTCTCTTACTCTCTTGACTTTTTTTGTTGCAGGTTCTTGGACAAATCCTAGATATTCAAAAATAAGGACATCCAAAGCTTCCTCTAAAAATGTTATGCCAATTTCAGATAATTCACAAGCTTTACCATTTGAGTGTCTTGACACCATTTATAACAATGAATTTATGCTAGATATACCACCCGTAGAAATTGTTCAGCCAAACCTACCTCCTTTGATTTCATTCCCATGTCCTAAGTGTGATAAATCATACAAATGGAAGGACTCTTTGAAACGACATCTAAAATATGAATGTGGCAAAGAAGCTCAATTTCACTGTACATTTTGTTTTTACAAATGTAAACATAAGAATGGCCTGACTAAGCATGTTGCTATCATGCATAAAAATGTGTAAAATCAACATTTATATCAATTTTATTTACAGTTTTTAACATAATTGAAATACTTTTCCAAGTTACAATGAACAACTTATATTTGTTTAAAGCCATCAGGAGCATTTTTCTCCCATCAAATGCAGTTGTATTCAATAATAATAATTATATGTAAGAAACTTGTATCGAAATAAAGAACTACACTGAGTATTTATAATTTGATTTACATACATTTAGCTTAGAACAAAAATGTGTTTGCCATTATATTTATAAATTAAGCATTGATTGTAATTTAATATTTTGTTATCGATAACAAAAAGGAATTGACCAATTTTGATTTGGAGGTAGCGGATAGCCATAAATGCTATCTTTATCAAAAGACACACATCTTAAGTTCAAAATACTTTATCTCAAATTAGGAATTTAAAAACATCGAATTATCTCATAACATTTTGTGTGCAGATTGATAAAAGAACAGTCTAAAACATAATTTAAAATAGTATCAATTTTACCATATGTGAGTTTGAAGTCTAACTAAATATTTATAATTACATTTCACTGACTTGGTTTGACCACAAATAGCTTGTTCTCTATGGTATATACGGCCATAAATCAATTGCATAGTATTCACGTTTATTGTAGGTCAAAATGAAATAGAAGCAACATTAAATAACAAGGGTGTATTTTTTTTCATTTGTTTAAGGTACCGGTATTTAACGTGCACTTTCTGAACCGAGTGATTATATAAACACATGAGAATTTCTATGAGCAAGTGAGAAAGGGCCTACCAATTTAGCTGAGAACCGTATTTTCACATACCCTCCAAGGTTCCTTTCATGTCACACTGGACATGGGACCGACTGCTTTACTTCCCCTCCAAAGGAAGTTGTGCTACAGATTTTTATCACTCAAGAAAAATCATTTGACCTCGCATGGGTTTGAACCTATGAGGCCCCAAGACCACTGAGGTTGATAATGACTTATTAAAACTAAATTTTATACTCAACAATAGAGCAACAAGAATGTATCAAGGTCACATTAAACAATGTATATTTATAATACCACAGACTAGAATTAATACTAAAAACTATTTTTTCACCAGCCATATGTGAAAGGACCCGTTTAAAAATAACATTTATATTGGATTGAAATTTAAATCAAGACCCTAGATATATAATTACAGTGCTTAAACAAAGCTCCCTATAGGTAAACTCGGTACTCAGGGATAATATTAACTACTATGTGCAGTCCCAAGGGACAACATCGCTATGAAGCAGACATTTTTAGAAACAGTTCACTCAAAAGATAGTTTTACTAGAGAGATGAAAAATATTTCCTTTTAGTGTCAATAAATAAACCAACTTTCACAAATATAGGTTCAGATAGTGGCCCCTTCTCGTAAAACAACCCACAAAATGAGCCTACTTAGACTTCAAATTAAAAAGAAAATGTAAACTATAATGTTATTGTTTTGTTCAAGCTAATGTTTGCAAATTGTCTAGTTGTAAAGAATCCTCAATTAAATAAACTAGTTAATTGTTTGAAAAGGTTTGTTCATTGAAAAGGAGGCGAGTGAATTAGTTGGGGGAGGGGGCAGGGATTGCTTGTATTTGAACTATTGTGTTTGAACCACTTGGAAACTCGTTCTCCAGCTTGTAACCTTTACAACCAACAATTTTAAAATGAATTGTTTCACTTGGAAGTACTGTTATCACTGAGGATTGCAACTTGCACTCCAGCCAGCTCAACTCCCTTAAGGCTGGTGTTTCCTTGTCCGTAAACAATTTTTAAGGTGAATTAAGATTGCAAAATAGAAATAAGTTGTATATTGTTTGCAATCAATTAAGTTAAATGTTTTACTTATTAATACAAGCTATAGCCTACATAGTTCCTGGTCAGCCAATCCTGCACACAAAAGAGAAGAGTAAAGACCAATCCTGAAACTGACGAAGTTGTCTATCTCGGTGAGTAGAGCATACACATGCTATGTCACAGATCCTAGATTTTATTTATTAACTAAAGTAACATGATATGACTTTAAAAAAAATTAAAACATGAGGTGAATTAAACATTATCAGGACATATTATTACTATTAGCTACGCGTCTTACTACCCGTTCGGGTTATATGCACTTATGCTAATGTGTAATGGTAGGGTTATTGTGAGATGAAATGGAGGACCACCTACAGTTTAACGTGGAATCCGAACCACGGTGGAGGCCTGGCATTCCCCACATATCAGGACATAAATCAATATCGAATCAACAAATATATTTAAAAATATAGTCAAGGATATTATTAGGAATACATCTTAAACATTAATGATAACCAGAAAACTGACTAAAATAATTATGTTGTATTATGCTGTGTGATGTGATGTGATGTGAAAACTGCCTGCTCCTAAATTCAATTCTGTTAGAATATTTTCTCTGTTTATAATATAGTTTTGTGACCCACTTTGTTTGTCAATAAATTTAGCCAACACATTCACACTCTAGCTTAGTTACTTACTTATACCGGCTAATAAAGTTACACAAGTGGTTGAGTGCGCTAACCCTTTACTTTTACATTACATCTGTTTACCATTGACATTGTGTTCAAAGTTTGAATACCGGATATTCATTATTTCTACATGTGTCACACTAATACATGTCTTCATACTTGTTTTATTCAACTTTGGCTGATGCTTAGAAAATACCACAATAAAACTTAAAATATCTTGATTAATGTGAGATGGAAGAAATGCAAGCCAAAGCTGTTTTTTTGCAGTTTTAATAGAAAAAAAAGTTTGGGCAAATTAAATAAGACAATATAAAGATACATTTAATTAAGTTTTCTACATATAGTGAACTTAGAGTTTCTTAATATCCGTCAAGGACACTGTGCCATTTGGCAAGGACTTTTCCTCTTCATTTAAAAGGTTTTTAAACAGATTCATTGATCTACTCTTTTCCTGTTGACATCACAAAAGGTAGACGACTTAACTAAACATAATCTATTTACTAAACTAATATTTTAGTAGTTATTTTGCTATAATAACTTTATAAAAATGAACCTTAACTTATATTCCCCTTCATCCAATATTAAATATAGATTTTTTGCCAGAAGTTCACGCTAACAAAACAACATTCACTGTTTGTGTTTTGGGAGAGTGATAAGACTGGATTAAATTGACAATTTGAACGCTTAGTAGTTAAACTTGATTGGCCTCACTTCCTTGTGATTGTTAACAAATATCTCTACCTACACTGGTTTTATTATTTTGACTGATCTACACGCCAGTTTCCAAGTAGAGAATTCCTCAAGTGTTCTATGTGAACATATCTCACATTAGGTCCTCACCTTTGCCAGATATATAACTGGACCAACTTCGTTGACTATTTTTCCAGAACCTCAATTCTCAATTTCACCTCAAACTGTTCTAACCAGTATCTCTTGTCCTTCCTCAAATCTATGCATGACAAAGCTCCAGCATGTTTGTTACAATTTTTCTCAATTTTCTCCTTTATTTCTGGATGCACGATTAGAGAAATGAATTTTCAACTTTGACAACTGAGTTTTTGGTTTAAACTCTGAATTATGCTGGTGTTTTACCTATTAATGATAGGAGAGCTTAAAGTTCTTTCCCTCCTAACAATAGTGCATTCACGATTGTTGCAAAGTTTTCTTTTCTAAGCTTTCAGCTTGCCCATTCAATGCTGGATGATAAGTGGGTGATACAATATGTATTACACTATTCCCTCAAATATATATTTATAAGGAAAACCTCCTTTCGCTTTATGATGCAATTGTATTATATCTGGAAGAGGGTACAGGAAGGTGTATAGAAAAATATAAATGTTCCTATCTATGTATCCTATCATTCTCTACAATTTTCTATTCTCTCCCTTTTGTGTTTATTGGAGTTCTCTTTTAGGAAGTTGCGTTGCACGCTTCACACTCCTCCCTGATGAGTTCCGATAGAATGAAACCTAGGTCTGAGGATTGGGTGGTGACAATCGATTTTCTTTAAGAGGCAATCATTACCTCTTTGTCCAATGGCAGCAATGTAAAGTGTGAACTGACTTCCTTTCATTGTAGAAGCCATATTGTGTTTGTTCCTTTTATATTTTTCTATCCACCTTTCCCGTACTATTCCCACTAAGAAACTCTCCATTTCCAATGACACTGAATATCCCCATCCAACACCAAATTATCTGGAATGCCATATGTAACAAAACATGTTTGCAACTTTGATAAGGTTTGACTCAATGTCATCTCTGAGATTGGATAGTACTAGGATGTTCAGAATTCCATTTCTATGAAACACCTGAAGATCCCAAGAGACTAATTATTTCTACATTTGAATTTATGAAATGCTCATGAGAAGAAAAGAAAACTAAAAAAACATGCAATTCCTATCTGTTTATCAATATATTATATTGCTTCTCTTTTTATTTGCATACTTTCCATATAGTAGTAGCAGAGGGGGTATGTTTGCTACTTCATTGTTTTAATACTAAAAAAAATCCTTTACAGATTCTCAAAAATATATTATTTTGAAAAAAAACAAAAAAAACTTATTGTTATGTATTTTATTCAAACAAACAAATTAAATGGTAAGTAGTATAGATTAGCATATTTTCAAGAAATATTAAAACATTCACCTATGACGGATTTGTTGAACATTTATATACATTTAATAAACAATATGTTTTAATATATGCCTAATTTAAATGTAAAGATTTGTTTCCACCTATGTGAACTTCTCCAGGATATATTCTTCGGACTTATCTACCAGAAGACTTTGTTTGGATAACAATGCACTCCATGAACAAAATTGTTTTCACTATTGTGTTACGAGATAGACAAAGACTCATATTTAAATTAATAAAATACATATCTTAGATTCACTAATGAGTGCAATCCCGCTCAGGCGCAACTTTGCACCTAAGATACTCCCAAAGATACACCTTAATATTTGCTCCATTTCCATATTCACTAAACAAGACGCAAACTGGTGGCAAGATTATGGTGACGTCACCATGAACATCATCAATTGTGCTCTTTTCGACCAATCTTTGCGAAGAATTAACTTTCAAAGTCAAGGCTACTTTATTTTAAATCTCTAATGAAAATGACAGCAAATACAATGATTTCTAAACATTTTGCTTATAAACAAGCAATAGAATTAGAAGCGGCCTTTTTCTGGATGCTTGATAAAAACAATATTAGTACATTATTTTGTATTTATTTATATTATTAATTTAAAGCTTAAGCTCCATTAATAAAATATCTATAGAAACTTTAAAACTAATTTCAAAGCTTTACTAACTGCCATATTTAGTGACGAGATGTCTTTGGACTTGGAAGAATACAAACTTCTTTGGATCTAGACAAAGGTTACACAGTTTTTGGGTTTGTTTTATAATAGTGTAAGAAATTCCATTGTGTTGTTTGAATGTAAAAATTCAACTGTAAAAGGTAAGTAATTATTGCTTTGTTACCACTATTTTAATTGAAATAAATTTTATGCTGGACAGATATATGTTATTTTGATTTCGTTATTATTAATTGGAGTACACTTTGGTAACTAATAATTATATTTTATGCCAATACCGCCATTTAAATTTATTGAAAAGACAGTCATGATTTAATAGTTGCGCCCACTCTTGAGTGGTGGTAAATAAAAGGTGCAACTTTGCTCTCAAATTGCGCCTGCTTCTTTTAGTGAATAGGAATTTGGGCACATCTATCAAACTTGTGCTGGCGCAACTATTTGATCCCGTTGGTGAATCCAGGCCTATGGAGAAAGTTTATGTGGTAAGTCCTGTTGTGGATGGAAAATATTTTTCCTATCAATTTTGGGGAAAATCTTTGATCACTGGACATATATTGAGTATGTCATACAACATTTGTTTGAAAATAAATAACTAGTTAAGACATACTTTTAAAAATAGTACATTTAGAAAACAATATAAAGGCTTGCATCTTAATATTAGTAATACCTAGAGGTTTTTATTTGCAATTAAATAACATCCAGGAATACTAGGTCTCGGGGTCATTAGTTCAAAACCCATACAGGACATTTCACTAGGAAGACACATTTAAAATTAACTATAATGAAGCTCCAAAGATGTTTAGCAATATTATTAACTATAATAATGCTATTTGTTATATATAGATACACTAAAGACCATTTTATATATATAATATATAATTAAATCTCCACACCTTTTTTTATAGTATTGGATACAACACAACACGAACTTAATGAAAAGTATAAACTACCTTAAAAGTCATTAAACATTTTAAAATAATCGAGACGCTATAAGGGAACTTTAATTAAATTTATGTCTAGAATACTGTAACATTTGTAGTTTTTATTTATTAAGTTCCTTTTTAAATTACATGCATGTATTTTCTTAGTACTAGTTTTTTCTAAAACAAATGTAAATATTTGTCTAACAAAGAGAAATAAACTTACTATCTAGATATCATATTTATTCTAATATTTATTTTACCTAATTTTGAAACCTTTATAAGCCAAATATACGTTGCGAATTGTTAAATTGTATGTGATGTCAAAGTGACATTTTAAGATTGACTGTAAATAAAGCATATCTATTATTTTTGAGTTATTTGTCTCTCACTCTCTTGAAATTTTGTTGCAGGTTCATGGACAGGCCCTAACTATTCAAAACCAAGGAGATCTAAAACTTCTCTTAAAAATGTCACGGAAATTTTAGATAATTCACAAGATTTTCCCTTAGAATGTGTTGATACCATTTATAACACTAACTATATGAGAGAAATACCAACTGGAGAAATTGTTCAACCAAAATCATTTCCTTGTCCTAAGTGTGATAAATCTTACAAATGGAAGATATCTTTGAAACGTCATCTAAAATATGAATGTGGCAAAGAAGCTCAATTTCAATGTGCATTTTGTTTTTACAAATTTAAACACAGGACTAGCCTGATTAAACATGTTGTTACCATGCATAAAAATGTGTAAAACACATATTTAGAATAATTTTGTTTACAATTCGTAGTCTAGTATAATTGAAATCCTTTTTCCAAGTTTTTGTTACTTATCTTAGTTGAAATCCACCAGGACTTTTTTTTTCCATTATATGCACATTTAATTGCATTTAAGGATTTAATTAAATGATTAAAATGATTCACACACTAATAATTATGTAAGAAATGTGTATTGATATTGATATTGATATTGGATTTCACTGACATTTATTTATACTTTGGTTCAAATTCAGCTTTAAAAAAAAGTGTAAACCATTAAACTTAGAAATTAAGCATTAATTGTAATTAGATATTTTGTAATCAATAACAAAAAGGCATTGAACAGTTTTTGTTTGGAGGTAGTAGATAACTATAAACGTGTTTATTAAGAGACAGATTTTTAAGTTAAAATAATTTATCTCAAATTAAGAATTCTTTAAAATCTATCTCATAGCATTCTATAAGCAGATTTATGAAAGAATAGTATAAAACATAATTTAATATTGTCTCAATGTCATTATTTGTAGATTATTATTGATAGATTAAATACTCATCACATTTAACTTACTTTGACTGACTACAAAAAGCTGGTTCTTTCTGGTAAATATGGCCATAGACCAACAACTCCGTATTCACAATCACTGTCGGCCTAATATGAATTAGAAGCAACAGTAGGTAATGAATAACAAATAATGATGTTTTTATCAATCTTCCTTCAAGCTACTATTTTTAAGAAATAGTTTGGTCTATTTTAAAGTGTTGAAAGCAATCATAGTGCTTAGAGGTTACTAATATGTTTATTTTGGTTCAAAATCTATTTTTATAAGAGAGACATTTTGGTTCAGTTTACTAGTGGAGATTGCAGCTCTGTAAGTAGCAATTATTTCAAAACAGATTTATTTTTGATTTAAATGCAGTCCTATATTTTGAATATGTCATAAAGTACACAATTTACTGTGCCAACATTTGATTTGTTTTTTAAAGAAGTTTTAAAACAACAATTTAATAGAGTTTTTTCAAATACAATGGTTTTGTTTTCTTGAACTGAAACGTAAAAAGAATATATTTTTGTGGAATTGTACACATTGTATGTGCTTTCTCATTTTATTGCGAAAGGTTCTTTCAAGAAATAATGAGTTATAATGATGGCACAAGATCATTCTAAAGAGAATTAATAACCTCTTAAAAACTAAATCGTGTATATTTATTTTAGGGTGGTCCTAATAATACTAAGACTTATTTTTCAACAAGTTATATGCTCTGAACCCTCAAAAATGTTCCTCGATGTAAAAAAAGTGTAAAATTTCAAACAATTTAATCAACATTTACTGGTAGCTTAATATGCCTAAAGTTTTACTTGTGATTGCATATTATATTGTACATCATACAATTATACATCTATTAGTGCAGAAATATTGCTCTAATTATTTTGAAAAATTCCACACACAACACCTTAGCTAAATTAATTATGCCTATCAAAGACAACAGAACATTGTTTTAACTTGAAATAATATTCATTGTTAACACAGATAAAATCAATTCAATCACTTAAATAAGAGTTCCTTGTAACTTTTCTCATTTGAGATTAAGTATTTTTTACTGCAGTCGGAATAATTACGCCTAATAAATATTGTTTTTTGTCTTTATTCTTCTTTATATGAGCATTGTACACTTGTCTAAGTGCCATACCCCTTTCAGCGCTGTCATTAAAAACCCTTATAAGTTTAACGGTCACCCTTGCTTTTTAGTAGTCATCTCTGAGATGCAATTTTTCAGGATCAAAATATAAATAATCTCTTGTGATATTAAGGTGATGAAACAGTCATAGTGTTTGTTTTTCTCACAATCTTCAATTTTCATATCACGAGAAATTTTGCCACTCAGCTGGATGCACTTAAGAGGGTTCACTGACCCCATCCCTTTCATTAAGAGACCAAAGAATAGCTTTTTTTTGAACTTATAGACACTTTTTATCAATAAAGACCAAACCTACAAGTTCCTTAAATATCACAGTTGCCTTTCTAGTTTCTTGCTGGCAACCTTAGAGATAGCAGCATTTACTGTTTCATAAGCACGAAGTTGCTGCAGTAAACTGAGGTCGTTAGAGGGTGCTCAAATAGAAAGAGTAGCTGTAAACCAAGCTCTAAGATAAATACGCACAGGAAAAATGCAAATGTTACATAATCCGTTTTATTCCAATTTAGTGAATTTGAATTGGCCATGAAACATTTGTATTTTGAAAGAATACAATGCATTTGCCATCCATCCAGAATAATGAAGAGCTCCGGGATATATAAATCTTACTCTACGTGGAGAAACACCTCCCAAGAAGTTAATTTCTAGCTCTAAAAATTATCTTTAACCATCTCTGACTTGAGTTTCTTGAAGATGGTTAACTGCAAATTGAGTCACATTGTTGTTCTCATCTCACAAAGCTGCCATATTTGTTGCATTACTGGTTGCACTTTTGTAAGATCATTGATTGTTGTTGATCGTTGTTTAAAACATTTAAAAATGGCTATATCAGAGCCAGATGATGTACATTACATAACTTTTTGTTCACACTAGCAAGAATGAGTTCTAATATGTTGTGGCAACATGTTAGGTAGTGGAGGTTCTTTTGTAATGTTTGTTACAAAAGTATGCAAGCTCCATTTTTTTGACCGATTTTACTGACAATAGTGTCAAAGCATATATTTTTGAAAAAAACCTTTTATTTGATTGCTGAATAATCTCACCACCTGTACCCGACTGTAACTTCGGAACACCAAGAAACTGATTTATGCCTAGTCCATACACAATCACCGATAATCGATTTATTTTTTAATTCCATTACAGTAAGTGGAAATTTAAACTGAATTGAGTGACCTTTAAAAATTGTCAGATTTGCATGAAACTTTTCACAAAATATTTGTATATATAGTATAACAACATAGGAGGGTCAGGCAACAAAATTTAATAAGTAATATATATATATATATATACACATACACACACACACACATATACATTCAACATCAGACCAGCAAAAATGTATTGAGGTTACATCAAACAAAATAAACGTATCATACCAAAGACTTAAAACAACTATTTTTTACTATAAATATTAGAAAGAGTCAATTTAAAAATAATATTTACATTGGAATTAAACTCAAGACCTTAGCTATAGTATGTTAGTGCTTAAACAAAGCTGCCCCTAGATCAGGATGGAAAATCTATGGTACATGCGCCACTAGTTCTCACGCTAACACAATTTGGTTGGTGTTTCTGTAAAATTGTGTTCACGTGAAAACCAGTGGCATACCGACATCAAAAAAACCAACTATAAACAATTTTTTTTTCCCCAAACTGTTCTGATTTTTTCCAAAGTCAGTAATTTGACAGCTATTTCGTTTAATGGCATGTCACAATGGACTTTATTAAGTCAATCGTTAGAAATCTTATTGGCTAATACTTAATTGTATCTTATGTTCTGTCGAAGGCACAAGCTATGAACCGAACATAAATAAATTGGCTAGCAAAATACAATATTTCAAACAAATATAGAAAATCATGATGGGTTAAACAGCCAAACTATAATATTTGTTAGTTATTGTTATAGCTGCATCAAAATATAATATTCTTTTGATTGAAAAATTACACATGGACACATAAATTGAAGCCGGGATATTTGGCTTAGTACACCAATGCTCAAACCACTGAGCTATCCGGGAGTCTTCCCGTGCTCAGGGTCATTCTTCATTCTTCTCCGGTGAAGAATGACACTAGACTCCTGAATAGCTCAGTGGTTAGAGAAGAGCCATTCTAATCTAATGGGCCTGTACCCGATTCCCTTGTCAAGGCAATTTTTTTCAATTCAAAGAATAATATAGGAAAGATTATATCATTTTATGATTATAACATAAATATCGATTTATTGTATTTTTAAAACTTAAGGTGCTACCTTATTTGTTTTTACTCTAAATTATTGAAATTAATATTGTCTAAGACACTATTTGACAATTTAATTAATGTTCCTTCTTTAAATTCTGGCATTATTAAAATATTTACCATTTTATTTGAGCTACAGTTGTTAAAATTCAACAAGTTTTTATCTTTAAATACTAATTAAATTACATAAATAAGGGATGGCAGACTAGACCACTACCAAATTCAATTAGTCCTCAAGATGGATCCGGACAAATAGGTGCCATTGTAAAAATGTAATGATGTTTTTTATGGAAAGATTCATTTTTGGAGTTGTTTAAAAAAATCATAACAAAGGAATCTTAATTTGTTTGTGTTTATAAAGTTAGTGCAGCCTTAAAAATGTGTGTTCTAGTTGTAAAAAAAAAATTAGGTTATGTTAGATATTTTTCATGTTTTTTATGTGTTTAATTTTTTTTAATACCAAGTCTAACATTATAAATACAAACAAATTAAGGTTCCTCTGTTATGATTTTTTTTTAACTTCAAAAATGAATATTTATGTAAAAAACCATCATTATGTTTGTACACTGGTGACCAGTCTTACCAGCGCCCGGTTGATCTAGAAGAATCGACTAATAAAAATGTATACAACTTACCTCGTTTCACCGGCCCTGTGTCTAGAACTACGAGTCGGGAAGAAAACATAAAATACTACTGAGGATAAGCACGCCGTGGGTAAAACTAGCCACTGCTCTCAGGTTTCGATCGGCGACCACCAGAGCGCACCACACAAACATGGACAGTCAGTCCAAAGAGTTTAAGATGCGAAGAGATGTTGTTCTTCTATGTTCTCGAAGCGTCAGGTTGTTTGGAGTATATGGTAGAGGTTTCTGTTGTCATGCATGTTCCCCCCTTTGGTGATCCACATGTTTACCCCCACCTTTTATCTCGTTCTTCAATGTTCTCTAGGGGTTTGTGTATATATATATATATGTCCAGTGAGGCTATATATGTCCACTCTTGGATTTAGCTTGGACGAATGGTATTGGAAGCTAAGACTTTGGGATTGTTAAAATGTAAGATCTAAATTCTTTTTCGACTTAATATTTTTTTCTGGTTATTAATTTTTATTTAACTTTTCAAAATTCTCGTTTGGCTTCATAATATAAACTTTGTAGCGAGGGACTTAAGGATTATATATGTAGATTTTGATCAGTATTAAACTTTGGGTCAATGAATTTGTTTGGATCGCGATACTTCCTGGAAATCGATAGTTAATTCATTTATGTGGATATCGATACTTTATTTATTTTTGAGACTTATCGATTATTTTGTAGAGATATTATTATGATGGTTATTATTGGTAATTTTGGGACTAAGTTTTCATTTATGAGGTTCTTTGACAGTTTTATAAAAGAAAACATAGACAAATTTCACATGTAGTTTGAATACCGGATATTCATTATTTCTACATGTGTCACACTAATACATGTCTTCATACTTGTTTTATTCAACTTTGGCTGATGCTTAGAAAATACCACAATAAAACTTAAACATCTTGATTAAGGTGAGATAGAGAAAATGTGAGTCAAAAGTTTTGTTTCAGTTTTAATAGCAAAAAAATGTTTATGCAAATTAAATAAAACAATCTATAAGAAGATACATTTAGTTTAGTTTTCTACACATAGTCATCTTAAAAGAGTTTTTAATATCTGTCAAGGACAGTGTGGTATTTGACAAGGTTTTTTCCTCTTCTTTTCTGGTCAAATTCCTTGATCGTCTCTTTTCCTGTTGATATTATGAAAAGTAGAAAACTTAATAAAACATAACTAACATTCTATTTATTTTGGAAAAATAAGTATTTTTTGCCAGAAGTTCACTCTAACAAAACAACTTTCACTGCTTGTGTTTTTGGAGAGCAATAACATCAATGGACTGAATTTGAATGCTTAGCAGCTAAACTTGACTGGCCTCACTTCCTTGTGATTGTTGACAACAATCTCTACCTACACTGGTTTTAATATTTTTGAATGATCAACAAAAACTGCTCATTAACTTGGACTTAAACATAGGTATGAATAACAAAACATAATAACTTTTTCTGTTTAATCGAAGTTTCTGTATATATTATTATAAATAAATGTATGCATTTTTTAAATGTAATTTCAAAATAAAATAAACAAACTTTACAATTAAGATAAAATAACCACAGTCATTACTGACAAATTTTTTTAAATATATAATCCTTAGAAATAAATAAAGCTGTGTAAGTTTAAGAATAGATATTTACTCTTCCTATATTTAATAAGTTTATATAGTTAGACTTGTTCAATGCCTTGCTATTTGTCTGTGGGGTCGTCTAATTAAAATAGCAAAATTATGGTGCTGAGGTCATACAAGTGTTTTTTCTTTATTTAAACAAGATTATAATCTTGTGCTGAAATAATAATAATATATATATTTTTTTTAAATGAATAAAAATTTTGCTCTATAAACTCTTTTAAATGTCTCTCTTTATTTATTACATTTTAATGCTCCTGTGTATTTTGTAAGGATAAGTCTTCAAATCCCTCATAAAGATATTCGAGACGCAGATCTTTGGATCTACATATATTTGTTTTCAAGTTTCAAGTGAAATTTGTTTTAGAGCTCTAATACTGCTTTTTGGAGGTTCAGAACCAATTACAATTATAGAGTGAACTTAACAACCAGGCCCCAGACCAGTAATTTAACACTTGACTGAATATATGAATGTGAGAATGAATTGACCATAAGAAATAAATTTTAACATATAGTTACTATTGGTTTTTTCTATTATTCTATTTTGAAAATAAATTTTAGATTCAGATACATAAAATAGGGGACAAGACCCAACTTTAGTATTTTGAAAATTAAAAGAAAGACCCTTTTTATTATTTATAGGATATAAAGATGTGATAGTAAATAGTCATTTTTGGATTTCCCAAGTATGTGAAGTATATAACATTGCTTGGTGAACCAGAACTGCGAATAAATCTTTTCTTTCGACTTATTATTTTTTCACACATGTTCTATGTCAATAAAATAAAAATGACACTAAGCCCAAGTTAATTAAGACTAATTACAACTAACTCCCTGAAAAATGACTCCTTCATTTATTTGAACAGTACAATTTAGAGTTGGGCAGAGTCCACTATTTTACAAATCCGAATTTACCTTTGAATCTTGAATCCTAATTCGAAGCTTGGAAAAAATTATGAACATCAGAGGAATTATTAATATAATAGAATAATAAAAAAGACAAATAGTAACTAATTGTTAATGTGCTTTCTTATAAACCATTCACTATAACATTAATACTTCCAGTTAAGTGTTAAATTACTGGTCTGGGGCCTGGTTGTTAATTTGTTCTATAATTATAATTGGTTCTGAGCCAATCATAGATAGTTTTAGCATTCTAAAACAAATTTCGTTTGAAAAATTGAAGTTTTTTTTAAATCTGACATGTTCTCGAATCCTCAAATCTTGAATATGCTTAATGATTCAGGGGCCCATCCCTAGTATAATTTTTCATCTTTGAATGGTTAAAATTACATTTATGAATATTGTTTGTAGAAACACAGATAAACTAAGTGTTGTCTTTTCCATTGTAAAGTATGTAGGCTTGCCAATAGGTTACTGTAAACAATTATAACTGGAGTCCATCTTTTACTTAATATTTGATTCAATGCTGTTCTCTTAAAATAAAACAATTAAAATGTTTCATTACTTGCCCAACTATAAAATGACGCCATTTTACTGTGTTCATTTGATTGTAGCAGTCTTCTATTCCTAATAAAGTGTTGTGTAAGCTCGTTTTTTTAGTATCTAATACAACAATACTTAAATTTCAGGTTGTTCCATTCGTAACCACCAACAATACTTCTTGGGTCAAGAAACGTCATTCGGCCATCCTCATCTTGTTCCCTATTCCAATCAGGACTTGTCATTTAAACTTAACAAACCTACTAAGTTGAAGAAAAACACTCTGCTCCTTGATAAGCAAATAAAGGAAATATTTGGTCTTCCAGAAAGTTTTGCGTGTCCTCAATGTTCAAGAGTTTACCAAACCAAATCCTCCTTGTACACCCACGAGAAATATGAGTGTGGAAAGGCACCCCAATTCTTCTGTCCACATTGTGCATACATGTCGAAAATAAAAGGTAACCTTTCCAGGCACATACTGAAGGTGCACAGGACTGTTCCATAAACTTTGGTAACTTGTGAATATCTTCACCGAACAAATGTGCAAGGTCGCTTTATACTCTGAAAGGAAGCGCTTATTTTATAATATTTTGTCATTATGAATCAATGCAAGTATAATCAACCAATAAATATTATTTTAGTAATGTTTCATTAAATAAAAACCTGTTAATCTTTTGGTCTAATGTATGTGTTTTTATTATATTCTTCTCCTACACCTGCTGTAAGTTGTTACACATACATTTATAGCTACCATAGAGAGGTTGGCTTCCTGTGCAATGAAACGAGATTCCGCCGCCGGTGTCACAGACAGACTGAGCTTGCACAGTTATTGATAGGTTTGCAAAATAATTTTACATGAATCATGCTCAAACATGATGAGCAACTTAAAATAATATTTAATTTATAAGTTTTTTAAAAAAAATACATTTTTCAGTAAAAACTATTATCCTGCAAAATCAAAATAACCTTGCGACAGACTCAAAGAAAGTCACTGCCACGGTAGAGACACCAACAATCGCCATCCTTCCTGACATGAGAGGAAGGACTTTCCAAGAATTCATCTGGATTTATTGGCAAGCACTTAACTTTACTTTTAGTACATACATTACTTAGCTTTGCTATTAGTGATTATTTTCTCTTTTAGCACTTGTTTATTTTAACTTATGTTACAAATTGTATATTTTTACTTTCATTATGTTCTTTTTACTTTCACTTTTATTATTACAATTTAAAATTCCATGTTTGGATTGAACAAGAACAACAACAAAAATCCCCTCAATTGTCAAGATAACTTTTATATTTTTGATTCTCCATTTTTCTATAAATAAACTGATAAAATCCTTAATATTTTATTTCATAAGCTCTCTTCCAAGTTATCCATATGTAAAGTAAAACCAAGTTATTGACATTTTTAAAAGTATTATATTATACATCCATTACTGTTTCCAGACTGTGGCCTCAGTCAGTTTATTTCATTCAAGCCATGTATTTTCCACTCGCGGCTTGCTAGGCCTGTCGCAGCTTCATATGCCTTATAATCTAAATTAAGACTAGAACAAGCACAACATACAGTCCCCAGCTGTTAACTTACCAATGTGAAAGGGTAAACCCATATTTTCACCAATGATAAATTTTTGGCCACTCCAGGAATTGAAGCCGGGACCCATAGCTATGTAGGCAGACAAGCTACCGACTGAGCTGAGGTGTCTGATACATCTTTTGAAGTCCACTACGGAATATGATTGGTGATGATGATTTCGACTGTCTGGCAAATTCATTATGGTGACATGGTTAATAATTAAGCTGTCAGAAGGTTAACCTTCCCTCTACTAATAGATTGTTAATACATTATATCCTCAACATAAAGATTTGTAGCTATGCAGTTGAGGTACTTCAGCTCATGACTAGCAACACCATCTATCAAATGCCACTTTAAACATAATAACTGGTGTTCCTAGTAAACTTACACACAGCTGAAAGTGTCATCACCATTTTGTTTGTTTTTATATCTATGTATTAAGATATCGAATAAAGTTTTTTATAGGGTTTTCTTTTTTATAAGAAAAGCATTTTTAGCTTTAATTATCCTTTTAAATAAACATAAATGTTTAAAATACCTTGTATTTAAACACATTTGTCTTGTACGGTCTTTCACCTTGCACATAATGCTTCGAATGAATTAACTGCCCCAGTCATGGACTCACTGTGCTACAATATCATGGTGGCTACAGAGAGGGAAAACCTGGAAAAGTCGTATAATTTTTGGATGACGGGAAATGTCAGGGAATTAAAAAATATGTCTAAAATATCCCATTAATTTTGCAACTAAACACTAAAACAGGCCTACCTAAATAAAATAACATTTTAATTTTTAAAATAACTGATAAAACTGTTTATGTTTATTAGATGGATACAAACTTTTTTGAATATGTGATCAATAATAAATAAAACAAAAGTCATTATCCACCATTAAAACTGGAAAAAAGTAGTCAGGGTAAATTGAGAAATGTTGCCTGTAAAACCTGGAAAAGTCAGGGAATTTTTCTAAATTATGTTTTGTAGCCGCCCTGAATAGACATGATAGTATTTTGTATGTAATATGCTTATTTTATAAATAACATTTTTTGAATCAAGTGAGAACAAGAGGCTTCCCAATAAATAATAGGATATTAAAAAATATTAAAACCGTGCTTGAATTCCCTTAACCAAGTGACCAATGTTTTGTATGTTGTTCTTAAACCAAAAATAACCTAATGTTTAGTTAAAATATAAATTCTGACTTAAAAATACATAGATTACTGTAAAAAAGACCGTTAATTTATGTAAATATTGTTTTCATTATATTGGCACACATCATCATAATTGAACACACTATTGTTTATGGAATATAATTGAATTGGTTTTATGGGTGCTTTTATATAATATGTGTTTTGATGCAAAAGAATGTATGTAATCCATAACAAAGCTTTTCTAAAAATCAATATTAAAAAATTAGCAACCATGACGGGTTTTTCCTTGTTAATGTCCCCATCGTGAAGAGGATGAGTGAAGGAATTCTAACATTAAAGAACTTTGTTCTAAATCCAGTTGTCAAACTTCATTATAAAAGAAAAGAATTTTTATTTCGTTATTTCACTTTCCAACAATATTGAACATTATTAATTTATGTACAGAACCATTATTCTTCAAATCGTTGTTTGTTTTGTAGCCAAGAATATCTAATTTTACTATATTTTGAATTTCCAACACTATTGTCTTTCAAACTATCTGCTCATGTCTCAGAAACATTTTATCAATAAAAGCATACAATCACACATGTCAGAGTCATAGGTTATTCGATAGTATTATATCCCAGTGACATTTGTCCCATATGTACACCCTAGTGTTCTAGCATCTTTTGTCAATGCCCCTATATCTGGAGGTCTCGAGATGAGTGACTGTGTCTCTGACGAGAATGAGACAGATGAAAAAAGAGCCGACGTCCCACAATTAAATAAATTATATACTATGTGGTTGTTAATATATAAATTACATATATAAGGAGAGGGAACGTAAGGTAAGTAAGGTAGGTAAGAGCATCTTTCACAAATCCAAACACAAATTATATAAGTTGAGCTGATATTGATGTGCCTCATTTCTAAACATAGTAAATCATGTGATTAGGATTATTAATTTTTAGCCTAATAGATTAAATTGTTTTGAAAATACATATCGATAGTCACTCAATTGTATAACTTTTCATAATTTTAAAATAAATAATGTAGACATAGATTTTTAATAAAGAAAATGTACTTGTAATTTGTACTGTGCACTAGATAACTAAATTATTTCATCGAATATGATCGAATATGATTTGAGGGGAAAGTTGCATATTCCTGGACAAATAATATTGTGGACGTCTTGTCAAAAAGTGATAGAAGCTCCACCTTGTATAAGTTCAATGTGGGTATTGCATTTCTTTTTCTTTTTTTGTTCATTAAAGCTCATCTCATTTTCAGGTTACATTATTAATGGCTTAAAATACCCTTTATGGCCTATTTATATAAACATATTTAAAAGTAGACACAATATTACTAAATACCCTCCAAAGTATTTCTGTGTGTGGCCAAATATGTTTACTTTTAGAATTGACATTTCCTCTGAACATTTTGGAACCATTGCTCTAGCAAATGTTAAATGTGAAGGGCTGATTACAATCTACCAAATACAGTAAAAGGGAACTTCTCTAAGACAGGAATATAAAAATCACCTACATTCAGTAAACATAGTTTTAAATTGTGTAATAAATGTGAAAAATTCAATAATTAGAGCCTATTAGATATTTTATAGTGTCTCCCCATTTCGATGGTCAAATGGTTGAAGGCGCTATTATTGCAATAATCCATATTGTAGATAACAGGTAATTTAGGGTTCGACTCCTGGTCAGGTCCATTGCGTATGATTCTCCACTCGGCCTCCACAAAAAGTTGGTTACAATTCCTTCAAATGTAACCTTCATCCATAATACATTGGAGTAACTAGTAACTATGTGTATAGCCCAAATGGGTAGTAGGGCGTAGGGACAAAAAAAAATCATGTTTCTAAATCTACAAGTTCAATATACAGGCTCATAAGAATCAACTGTAAATTGCAGTTTTAGTTTTTATAATTTTCACTGAATAGTAGACATTTTTAAAACTCGGGTGGTTTTCATTACCGAGAGGTATTGCTGTATAGCTAAACAATTAGTGAAATTCAAAATCAAAGATACTTGTATTTCAAAGTAATAGCTTTTGAGCTGGTAAAAGTATTGGTCTTTGTAATTTATGAAACTCGACAAGGAAGTTGATCAGAAAATGACAGACTACAATAATTATGCTATACTTGCAGTAATGGTGTAAAAAAGTCTCATTTTTAAACTCAATAGCTGAAATAAAGTTTGAAAATTTTTCTTGTCAAAAATATAAAAAGGGTGAATATTTACTTAAATTCCACCGAATATGATTAAAAATTATTGTAATTTAAAAATTGTCATCATAAGCGTTAGTCAGTTTTATCATGTTGCAAAAAAAAATTGCGAGGCCTCCTCCATTAACTTGATATTTTTTTTTTTTCAACAAAACAACTTACACATTGTATTTACTTATTTTTGAAAGGAAAAAATTCAAATAAATCACCATGATAAACACTAGAATAAAGGTGTTTTTTTCTTCATTAGAACCCTTACAAAGAATATTTATCTCCAATCGTGATAAAACAACCAGTTGAAAAAAAAGGGCATCAACTGTTGAAACAAGAAAGAATGCTTTGTGTAAAATGTTGGACTTAAGAAATTATCCAAATGTTCATAACTATGTTTTAACACTTCGAGTTCAAGGCCACTAACAACAATTTAAATCATGCAAAAGTTATTTAGAAACAATTACATGGAGTTTATTTAATCCAACAATTATTTTATTTATACATTAAATATTTATTTCTACAGAATGTGAACACCATAATCCCTTTGCAACCTTTGAGATAAAAAATAAACTCCATGGTGTGAATCTGCATCGGAGCTATACCAACCAATCGGCAACCTTTTATATAAATGTTTTTTCATCGGCAATATCTTATTTCCCTTCTAGATATCTTCACACCATTGGGGCAAGAATCTGAACGGTAACATTCACACATATTTGTATGAACAGTGAGTGGAAAGTAATTTATGAAAAAAACACTTAGTATACCTGGCCTTCTTGTCATCAGTACACTATACCATATGATGTTGACATCTTAGCCTGCGCACCACTATTGCTGGCCTATGTTCTATTAATATATGTACAGGATGTCCACAATTCGGGGAATATTGTCAAATTTCTTGAATTTTCACTTAATCTTTGAAAATTTATGTAAATTTCAGAATGTACATGTGTCTAAAAATATTATCATATTAAGTTTTGATCTTAATAAAATAATGTTTGTAGTGTAGAATGACTTGAAAAGTTGTCAATTGGTTCTGGAAACCCTGGAAAAGTAAAGGATATATTTTGGCTGGACACCATGTTAAGGATACTAGTGGTTTTTTTTTTTTACATGTAAACATATTTCATATTTTTACTACTTATCTTTAGTGCTGATAATTAACAACTTCAAACTATTATATAATCAAAGTGAACTATGATAAGGATTAGTTTTAAGTAAGTGCACCAGCTCTCAACTGGAGATAAGATGGGAAATCACTCAAATCACACGGCGAGTGAAATCCTCTTTTAGGTACCAAACGAGGATCAAACATTTAACTTCCCAGACCTAGTTTTGTTGATATTGAGTCAGCAATTTTCTTAAAATATGTTTATTGCAAAATTTAACCTACCCATAATGTACATACATCTGTAATATGTTGTTAAAAATGTCCTATTTATGTATTCCCCATTTAAAAATTAATTTATTAAAACTACTCGCCTTTATAAAGTTTAGAATCCAGATAAGATGTTCATTTAGTATAACATAGATTAACTGTACACTTGGACTCCATTTGTATGTTATTATTCTAACCAAATTATTTTAATTTTTAAATTACATGGTGTTTGTAATTGTCTTAATTTCAGATAGTGATTATTGGACAAATATTTTGCGGGAAATAATGCCAACTAAAGAGCATTGGCGCACAGTGCAGCAATCCCAGTCCCACTATTCCAACTCGGTGTCGCAAGAACATCTGGAGGAAGAGAATCTACTACAACCAATCATCAGACAGTCAGACTTAACGGACAATAACTCAACATCCAATCTTTCTCATTACTCTGAAGATTCTACTTTAAAATACCCTTGTCCATTTTGTACGAAAATGTACTCTTGGAAAAAATCATTAATTCTTCACTTGCGCTATGAATGTGGTAAAGAACCACAGTTTAAGTGTCCTTTTTGTTCACATAAAACAAAACTTAGAGGGAACATGAATAAACACATAAACAAGCTACATGGGAAACCAGCTACTGATTGAAATCTGGGTGTGAACATTCTTATACCATCATCTGGGAGTCCGGGGGTTCAATCCTTGGTCCTGGCATAGATTTATCTGATTACCAAACCCTTCCTTCACCTCTGACAAGACATCTTGTGAATGTGGGGAAATGCCAGGCCTCCACCGTGGTTCGGATTCCACGTTAAACTGTAGGCCCTCCATTTCATTTCACAACCACCCTACCATTACATATTAGCGTAAGTGCGTATAACCCAAATGGGTAGTAAGACACGATGCTAATAATAATGAATCATCATCATCTGTTTCCAACCTGTGGCTGAGTCAAATTAGTAAAATGCTTCCGTATTACGCTGTCCTGCCACCATTTTTCCTACTTTAATAGCTTCCATTCCTCTCACTTGCACACTTTCTTTTATCTGTTCTTTACATCTCTTTCTTTACCTCCCTTACAATCTTTTTCTTACATACTTCATCTCCACCCTCATCTTCTCCATCCTCCTCACATGCTCATACCATCTCAGTCATGCATTGTTTACTTTCTCGTGTACTTACTTTACTCCCATTCTTTCCCAGAAAACTTCATTCCTTATGCTGTTTTTCCCTGGGACAGCTAACATTCTTCTATTGAGGATATTAATTACAGGTCATGCTATATCCTTAAAAACATATCACTCAATGTAAACCAAAAACACACTTTATCAAAATTGGGGGATGTACCTCAGCTTGAACACAGTTTTAGAGACATCTTCGTGGAGTTTCTGCATCATTAAATGGGAATGTTGATGGTTGGGTGTTTCACTTTTCAGCAATGCTAGTTTTTCACTTTCACTACCTCGCCCTCATCACCTTCACCACATTGGACACAACTGGACAAATCATTCAAATAATCAAGGTTTTATTAACAGTCCATATTTTTCTAACCACTAATTAAAAATTGTATGATTTGTATATCAATTAAGAAATTACAATTTTCACACTATAATGTTATGTTAGTAAATATGAAAGTGTTCCTTAACGATGCTCTTAAGCCTTCTTTAGTTTTAATATGGATAGAAACTCCCAGGTTTAATTCCTATTGGAATTGTGTTAGGTGTCTGAAAAGGTTTGTTCATTGAAGGGGGTGAGAACGCAAGACTTATTTTACATAGACAATTGTGTTCAGAACACCACCCCTTTACATTGAACAATTTAAAAGTGTGTTGATCCATTTAGAAGTGCTGTTATCACTGAAAACTGCAACCAACACTCCCCAGTGCCCACATACTCAACCTGGCCCAAGGAGCGCAGCAAAACCCCTGAACGTCTCTGAGTGTCTGGTGCATATCTTGTCTGTGTCCTAGCCTGATATTTATGTCTTGAGGTTTTAACTGGAGCTATTACAAATATAAAGTTGGTAAAAAAAATTGTATTTGTTGCACCTAATTTGGAATCAAAGTCATCTCACCATATGCATATTATAATGTTCATATTATGGGTAAACTATGTTTTTTAAACACTCACCAAAGCCAAAGAAATAGGTTTTGACACTCTTGTTTTTTAATTATAGTAAAGAAGAGTCACCCAAATTATAAACATATAATTAATAGAGCCAATACCATTGTTCTAATATATTTTTTGAAATACTACATGTTTGGATATCTAATTTTATAAAAAAAGCCTCACGCCTGAGGAATCTATTAATATTACATTGCCCAACTTTGATTGAAAATATCCTGCTTCATAATATAAGATAGTAGACACATATCTATGTATCTAATAATGCTTTATTGCTAATAGATTTTTTGTGACTTTTTTGTATCTCGAGTAAATTCAAATTTCCTTTTGATGCAGATACCCAAGCATCTTTCTAGTCAATTAGAATTGGGGCATAAAGTTAAAATATCCTTATTTGTATTGCCACACCAAGGTGCAGCTTTTAACCAAATGTTAATTTATGAAAATAATGTAGAAACATTGTTCAATAATGTAAGATAAGTCATAGTTAGGCCAGGCCTTTAACACTTCTATCTTCATTTATAAACATGCTCCTAATTTCTTATCACCTTCACAACCACATATGGTTTTAAATGTAAAATAATGTGTACAGTCTGATTTTCATAGAAAGCTTGTTATTTGAAAATGGGAGATTCATATTACCACAATGGATGGAATATATATATTTTGTGGTAACATGAGTTTCCCATTATATATATAACAATAGCACTTTAATTCTCAGCCAATTTAATTTTTAATCTAAGAGAAATCATACTTTAATCCATAAAGGAAGTTTAATTGAAGCTTTTGATTACTTTTTATATATGAAGTTTATAATCATTAAACTAAATAAGACATATTTCTGGAAAGCTTAATGTCAGTGACTTTCAACAAATGTTGGTGGTTGAAAGTGAGCTTCCTATAAAAATCAAGATTTAACTGTGAAAGTTTGAAGACAGGACAGGAGCTTATTTGTTTCTATTAAAGCCTAACCTAACCATACTTTCAGGCTGTTTTTTTCGCTATCACTCACATTACTGTACAATGTTACTACACTGTTTTCTTAAATCTCTAAGCCAACCAAATAATAAGATTTGAGAGTTGTTTATTTCTTGGGTTTTTTCTCTCATTTTTTGACCATATTTTATACCTTGCTTTTCCTATTAGGAATATCTCTTAATTTATGTAATATATAATAATTATTATTTGAATTTATGCATACTTGTTTTTAGTAAAAAAAATATTTCATAGTAGGTTTATTACCCAGTTGGGGCTATCCATGCTGTAAGCCCGCAGGTGAGCTATACCAACTGAGCGGCCGCGACCATTACCGATGATAGTGCCAACATCTGTGGGTAGGTCATATGGTCAACCCAATCCCTACAGTTGTTAACCTCAGTTTTCTAAACTGGAGCTGCTACTCCTTTATTCAAGTAGCTCCTCATTTGTCCTCATTAGGCTGAGTTTGACCTTGTTCCAAATCCACTGATTCAAAGATAAGTTTTTGAAGCTCCAGAGATCAAATCTTGGACCTCTGGATCTGTAGCCAGGAACACTGACCCCAGAGCCAGTCTTTAATTATGTCAAAGGAATAAGGGGGAGAAGATTTTGTTTTAGGGTAAATTGACCTGCATTTTCATACTGGAAGAGTGGGAAACTATTTAGGAAAACTACCCTCAGCATACCCTTACAGGATTCAAAACCCAATCTCCTGGTCATTAGCGATCAGTTTAACATGAGAATGAACCACTAGACCACGCAACCAGGCATGTATATATAGAATTTTCACATTCACCCTCAATGTTTGATAAAAGTCATTTCCACACAGGACTGACTAAGAAACACATTTTAATATTTAATTAATAAAATTTATCATCATAATTTCACTCTAATTTACATGTATGACTGTACTCATATAATTTATACTTTTAGTAGCAGAAAATCAAAACTTTCCAAAATTAATATTTTATATCAAAATTATCTTATTATAAAACATGTCATAAAACAAGTCTTAATTTTTTATGATTTTTTTTTTACTAGTGCTAAGGTAAAACTGTATGAACACTAAAATTAATAAAAATCTTTTAACGTTTGTATACATTTTAGTGTGACGTCTTACTGCTCTCCTTATACCTTCAAAGGTTACGTTTTCAATAAAACTTGACAGCTTAATCTGAGTGTTAAATATTGTTTTAAAGAAAATATTATTAGCACTACATCTTACTACTCGTTCGGGTTATACGCACTTACGCTAATGTGTAATGGTAGGGTGACTGCGAGATGAAATGGAGGACCTACAGTTTAACGTGGAATCTGAACCACGGTGGAGGCCTGGCATTCCACACATTCACAATTTGTGATTAATACACTTATTGTTAGAGGTTAAGAGGTTAGAGGTTAATCAGATAAATCCGTGCCAAGACCGAGGATTGAACACCAGACCCCCAGTACAGAAGTCCGACACCTTACACCTAGACTGCCAGGTCACCCTTTTAAAGAAAATAAACTGCTCCTGCATTATTCTGTAAGTTGGTTTAAAACACCATGTGATTAAACCAACTATAGTGCTGTTAATCTGAGCCATAATAAAATGAACTATTCATGGCTTATAGAACTGAAGGATTACATTAGTTTGGTACAAAATCATTTAGTTACTAAATAAATTCTGTCCTCTTGTTGCATGAAACAAATCCACCGCGATGGTAAATGATAACATGTACATGGGAGTTATTGGAACCTTTGACTAAATTTATCGTTGTTCTCACATTGAGCTATCTAGGTAATTCTATAAGCATTGTGACCTTGGTGCCTGCATGCATTATTGTGTATGTGTGTGTGCTTTAAGGTCTCAACAATCAACCACAATGAGCTATGTAATCCATAATAAATGCTTACATTTACATTAACATAAAGTGTCACAACTTAAATTGATTAGCAAAGGTTGGCCCTAACGTTAAAATTATCCAGGTTCACTCCAATTTTTATAGAAAATACCAATACATTTTCTTTTGTAGTTTAAATTGGTAACATTTTACTATTTTATTAATATTCTTTTATAGTTATTGATAATATATATTAAATGGGACAGCTACAGATCATATGACTTTATGTATGAACACTTGAAAGATCTAATAACTTTTCTAGCTGTTTTCTATGAAAATTGGACTAGTTCGATTTGTGAATAAAGTCAAATCTTCCAGTTTCAATTCCTATCTTATAGTTTGCCAGATGTCAATAAATAGAGGCAAAATATTGACCATAGCTATGATATTTTTAAATTATATTAAGAATATACAACCTTATATTGGCACTCAATTTCCTGTTTAGTTAGTTTACAATTTTTTGCAACTCTAAATAATGAAGAGTTAATTCAAATGAAAATTTCTATTTTAAAATTACTTGTCCTTTGTGACTTCAAAATGTTTAATTGTGTTTAAAATGAATTTAATTTTTGATTTTTTCCTATATTTTTAAACTTTATATCAGAAATATGGTAATAACTAAGTTTAATATAATAATTAACTAGAATTGTACTCACACATTTTATGGCTACCTTCTAAAATACAAAATCCTTGCTAAAACTTTTCTACAAATCTTAATTTAATTTTAAAGTTCTATGACCAATTTTTAAGATAATGTTTGTAATTTTCTTCTTTTCAGAAAGTGAATATTTGAGAAAAGAGAATACATTCAAGAATTCAACTAATAATTTGAATATTTCAAGTGAGATCTCAACATTCAACTTTACTTACCCAACATATTTGGAGAATTCCACTTCAAAATACTCTTGCTTATATTGTACAAAAGTTTATTCCTGGAAAAAGTCATTAGTCCTTCATATGCGCTATGAGTGTGGTAAGGAGCCACATTTTAAGTGTCCTTACTGTTCACACAGAACAAAACAGAAAGGGAACATGGATAAGCATATTAAATATCTTCACACGAAAGCTATGGCTGATTTTAAGCCAGACAACATTGCTAAAAAGTGAAAAAGATATTGTGATGCTTTTAATTTTTATTTAGTTACTAACAGTATTACTTTAACAACTATATTTGCTTTGTTTTATAATTTTTATAAACATTATCTTTTCTTTGTACAAAGCCATGTCAATTTTACTTCAAAGTTAAATAAACCTCTGAATACCAAAAATAAAATGTTTCATCACGCCTTAAATATTCTTTCTCTCTTATTCCAAGTGCTGGTCTTATCCTTTGATACACTATTTTATTTTCGATTATATTTACTTACTCTATAGCACAAGGACCTCGAAAGCTCATTGCCACACTTAACAAAAGTACGCCCCCCTATTCATATCTTGAGTTAATTCTATCCAGTCCACCTAATTACACCCCATCCCTATCTTGAGCCAGTTATATCCAGTCCACCTCATTACACTCTATCTCTTTCAAGTACATTAAAATGTTGTTTTCCATTTGCATTTAAGTCTTCCCATTTGGTAAGTCAGTCAATACCCTGAACAAGGTTCTAGAATCTCCCATTCGCACTACATGTCTTGCCGTTAGTATTCTAAGAGACTTGACTATCCCAACAATGTTTTGTGACTTCGATAAAACACTTAACAATTAAAAACAAAGTTTGGGGATTCTATACAACTTAGTCTGGCACTTAGTTCAGTGGGTTGTGTCTTTACCACTGATCAAAGGGTCTCGAGTTTGACTCCCGGCATGCTCAAGCAATTCATCAATGGTGAAACTTAAGACATCTCCTTTCTAAGTGATGTTGAATGGCTGGTAGATTAAGTTTATTTTTTGTTTTTTCTACATTTAAGTTAGTTTTTTAAGCTGTGTGGATATATTAACTTTAAATGCCCTAAATTAATAACTTCAAGTATAGAGAAATATGTGAGTGAAAATTATGAAGCCCCTTTTCTAGTTGATTACATTTTATTATCAGAACTTTGAACTTTAAAAAAAAATGATTGTTTTAGTTCTACTTATAAAAATAAAGGAGAAAACAACTTATAAAAACACTTATTTACATAGCTTATATACACAATTATGTATATACTTTAATTCCTACTACTTTAATTTAAACACTAATTAAATTCAGTCGACCAACATTTCTTGACACTAGTCAGACAGACTCAGAAATTACTTTCACGCGTTCATATGACTAGGAATTTGTCTTACAGATGTCACTTTTGGTCCTTAAATAGGTCTTTGTATTTGTGTGCTGAAATACATAAATTTACCTGATAGAAAATATGCTTAGTTGGTTTTATTTTTTATTGGGGTTGTGTAGAGCATTAAACTTCATAATGAAATGAAATAAAATGCACTTTTAAACAAATTGTGCATTTAAAAAATATAATATATAAACTTGAGGACTGCAAGCTTATTCACAAGGATTCGTGTGGCACCAAGATCAATTGCATACTAATAAACAATATGTAAACATTTATTAGAGTTGATTTAATTTTGGTGCTATTTTTCCATGGCTTATTGATTTGGGTTATAAACATTTTAATTTGCTAAGATAGTATGGTTGAGAAAGGAAGAATACATGTCCGTCATGTACATTTGAAGCAGATACTCTATCTCATAACTATTTACACTTGTACTTTTTTCATCACACACATTTCAATGTCACATTTGAATAAAATAATATTTTTGTTTGTCTTAGTGCTGGATGTGCGTGGTTTATTTTTTCTTATAGGAAAATAAGTATTGTTTTAATGGATCACACTTACAACAAACTAAATTGATATGATTAGGATTAATGAACTGAACTCTACATTGAACCGTAATATCAACATCAGAGCAAATAGCATAATAATTAGTTAATAGGCTGGTATCAGAAATACCAACTCCTGGGTCCTTAAGGAGTGACAATATTCAAAACAAGTGTAGCACATTCAAAAGAAATAATTAAGAAACTATAAGTACTCAGAATAATGTTGGTACATATGGCTTTCGAACAAGCAGAAGTGATTGAATCTTCCCAGTTAGTCCTAACCTTGAGTATAGGTTTTTCATTGTTACTGTAAGCACCTAAACATTCTGGAGAGTCTGAAAGAGGATTGAAGTGTAAGCTCACAGTATCAGAACTATACTTAGTAACCTGACACCTCTCCTAGGTCAAACCTAAGTTTACCTTGACTTAGAGATAGTCTTGCGATGGAAAAAACCCCCGACTAAGACAGAATACCAGAGAGAGGGGTGTTGGAGACGGATACTTTCATCCCTTCACATGTCCTTGTAATCACTTTCTGTATTTAGCAATCCAAACAATGAGTCGAGGTCTGTCACCTGTATAGACTCGTCACATCAACCCACATATAGCAAATTTTATTAAATTCCCACAGAATTTAGTTGATATGATTTTTTCCATAATTTGTTGGATAATGCACGTACAACAAAACACACAATAAAATAACTATAAAGAAGCAGCTAATGCTGGGGTCATGACCAACTTTTCATGATTTAAAATATATGACTTTAAAAATTATTCCTTTTGTATTTAAATAAAAACCATCCCTTTCAATTAACATAACATTGAGAAAAGTTAACTTAAAATAAAGAGTTATCCAGAGAATATTGTTGATGTTTTGTTACATTATATTATATTAAATGAAGTTTTGTTTGTGTTCTTGCTAAGCAATAATCTCTCAGCCAATGTCAATGCACTTATTTAGTAGGTACCTCGATTGTTAATTTATGGTGTGCAGAGTAGTCTGCTTACACCAAAGTGCTGTGGCTCCTTTTAAATGTGTATTCTCTGGCTCTAAATGCTTCCATTGCATGTACTTCAAATCTATTCTGCCCTAACTGTTCAAGATTGTGTCCAAATTCATTGGCTTTGTTTTGTTTTTGTTTGTGTTATATTGCCTTTACAATAAGTGAATTCTGATCATTAACTATGTTACATGAATGTTAAGTGAAAGCTGCATTGGGTTGATGTTAGTTTTATTGTGAACATGGCTGAACACAGAAAATACAATTTAAAAAGTTATCAACCAACAAGGCAATGTTTTACAGGGATTTGATATTAATTTTTATTTTGAGAGGAAAGAACTTATTAACATCTACAGAAGTTATTAAAACAATTTTCATATATGTATACAGGGATTTCCGCTATAACAGGTTAGTTGCATTCTAGAAAACATTTCACTATCAAAAAGACGTATTTTATATATAAAAAAAAAGTGCTAAACGGGAAAATATAGATTAGCAGGTACTAGGTACTTACAACACCTATAAAAAATTACTCTCCATTCATATTTTATGTATTTTTAGTTGATTCTTGCTATATATTATCTACATCATGTATTTATATAAATAATGTTAAAAGATTAAATATTAATCATTAAAATACTGAAAAAAATACCTTGTTTATACAAAGCAGAATAAATTGTAAAGAGGAAAACATTAAGTTTAATTGGCATCGAACTGGAAACAGACTGGGGCAGGCGCTATGATATATCATTAGTAGCATAGAAACAAGTTACTATATGTGCGGACTCACATAATAGCCTTCTTAGGACTGTATTATAGAAAAAAATTTCCCTATTCCCCTAACTCTCACTATATGTAGTAAAAACACATATTAAAGGAGAATTCCCTGTACTTCCATTTATATGACCTGCAACTGCAGTTATCATAGACTATATCAATCAATACCTATGAAATAGTACTAATCATAAAGTGAAATGTGGTCATTGTTGGCTGCAATAAAGGCTTTTATCTTCTAAACATTCCTTCTCACCACAATCCTGCTGTAATATCTATTTGTTTGGAGTTACTGAATTCATTTGTTTGTTGAATGGCCTATTTTTACCCTTGTTAGCCATTGTTAAATTTGTTCAAATGCACAGTACTGTCTTGATACTGTAAAGTAGACAATAGGGTAACATTTTAATATTCTAAATTAAGGTTTAATACCATTAAAACTTTAATTATCAGTAAGCATTTGATTGCTTAGCTAACACATTAATAGTGTAATTAATCTTTACTAACATGTTTGTTAAATTTGAATACACCATTTCATGGTGTTTGCTGTCCATTTGTTATCCAATACGACACAGTATCATGTTGATATTAACACGTATTAAAATACCTAGCACCAGCTTGTTTTTGAGTTGTTACTATGATTTAGGTTTAGTTGATTTAAATAATGTATTTCTTTTAAAATCTCATTACATCTCAACACACTCCCTCCTTTGTGCCATCAGTACTTCCCATAACAGAAAGCCATGTGTGATATGTCACTGCCTTTAATGCACTCACAGTGAAACTTACAAGATATGTAATTATGCTTGTTAGCTCTGCTATTTGTAATGCATTTACAGTAAAACTTATAAAAAGACACGTAATTAGGTTTGTAAGCTCTTGTACTATATTTTTTTATGGAAGCTTCATTAAATAAAATATATTTAAAGTTATAGTCCAATTTTTTCAAATTGTTTTTTTATTAAGTAAATCGTCGAATGTGGTGTAATTTAGTTGGTTTAAATATAAATAACCACTATTAGAATTATCATTGAGATTCAAAGCAACTTTCTTCTTTTATGTCACTCCAAAAGCAGACAAATTAAAATAAGTTTTGAATATTCACTACACTCAAATTTAATCAAGGAAAACACTCTTTGGATATGTTATCATGTTTTGATTGCTGTTGTTGCTAAATAAAAAAAAATAAAAAAAAATATAAAAAAATAAGCACCCATCTTACTACCTGTTCAGATTATTTGCATATTCACTAATTAAACAAATTATCTAGGGATGAGGAACTTTGAATTTAGAGGAAGTGTACCCACATTTCCATGAAGGGGAAAAACTATTTTCATTACACCCGATTGGGATTTTAACCCTGATATCCCCATCATCGGCAGTGTAGTCTAACACGAGAGTGATGCCTTAGAGCAGAAGTGGCCAGACTTTTGATCTAGGGATCTACTCCAGAGAATAAAAATCTTATGCGATCTACTACAGAACCTTAGGCTTATATTGTTTGTTTCATTGGTTAACAAATTAATAACCCAGTTTGTGTTTTGATAGTAAAATTATATTACATATAGAAACTTAAAAGTCCTTTCACACAGTGAAATTTGGTTTTCATCTAAACACATTATTTAATTTCCCGGAAAAAAGTATTTCTCACTAAACACTTGACTTTGAAGTTGAGGTATGACATTGCATAATCTTAGGATAGTTTTTTGAATGAGAGTTAATAGTAATTATTCTGTCATAAACGAAGGAAGGATTGTAAATGGTCATTAGTCGGATAGCTTTGATATTTGGATTTTATAATTTTGATTTGATAAAAATTTACAAACTCTCTCTTTCATTTTCTTACTCTGAATATTCTCTTATGGATCGGTCGACCTGTAAATCATGATCGACTGTTTGGCCACCTCTGCCTTAGATCATGCAGCCACTGAAGCAGATGACAAAATTAATTGATCCCACCACTGCCCTAATGATGAAAGTATCTAGTAAGTGTAGATCATCATTGTTGTAATGGTGATGATTAGCAAGTAAACAAGTGAAACAATAGTCAGAAACGCTGAGATATGAACTCTATTTACCCGCTCTGTGCCATTACTGGGCCACTTATGCAGCAGTGTGTCAATTTAAATAGGCTGATATGATATACTGAGTTTCTCAGTATATCATATCACCCTATTTAACTTTTTTAACTACTCAATCTCACTGTATGTTAATGATTTGAATTGTAACTTTCACATTTATTATTCTGCTACTTTGTTCCACTTATATCAATTAATATTGTTTGACCATCTCGTAACTACATTTTTCAATCACGTTATATTTCATATAATTATTTTACTTATGCTCTTATTCTACTTTATATTTGACTCCTTTTTTTAAACTGTATTAATTGTTTATACTTAGCTTATTATTTTTAATTAAGCCAAATTTCATTCTAATTGTTATTACCATATTACACCTATTGTTTTGTTAGATTCTTGACTTGCAGGTTTATTTATAAATATTGACAACCATATATTTATAATTCATTTTACTAGCCCCCCTTTGACTCATATTATTTTATATGTTTTTATTTAACCTTAGATTCTTATTGTAAAATGATTTTAACGCATTAATTTCACTTTTCATTAATTTAAATTTCTAGCCTTTTCTTTCTCATTAATCTTTATTATCAATCACTATCTAAGTCTTTAGTTTTAATCTAGTTTTATTTTTGTTTCTCGTGGGATATGTATTAGTGCCAATATTTGTTATAAAGTGGCTCTAAAATAGCTGAACTCAGCAAAGAGGAGGGTGAATTTTAAGAAACTATCTGTGAAGAATGGGCAATCTCATTGTTAAAAAACATTCATCAGCACACCTGGTGAGGAATAAAGTCCTGGCCTAATTATGGCAATTATTTTGGTGGATATTTACTGTGTCAGCATTGTTTGAAATATAAATGAAAGGGTAATTTGTATACAAATCAAACACAATACAAAGGAGGTAGGATATTGTTAGCTCAGTAAAAAACTACAATCCTAGGGTCTATAAATACATAACAAATAGTGGTATATAGTAACAAACATAGTTTTGTAGAAGGCCTAACTTTTTTTTTATCTATCTCTGGCTGAAAATAGGAGGCAGGTATTCTACTCACTGGAAAATGTGTTATGTAATACAAGTATACACTTGTCACACAAAGACTAAAAGTAAATTTAATCATTAAGAATACTGACTTTAACTTTATTCAGCCAAAATAAAGAGTTTTTTTAATACACATCCAAAAAATCTTACGATACATAATATTTATAATTAATAATTATTCAGATATACCTGTACACTTTATTTTATCTAAACATTTAATTCAAACAAGATAATCTTATGTTATTATAGCCTTTGTGTATTCATAATTTACATTATATGCTACTTTATGAGCTCCATAAATAAATTATAATTACAACAACAAAAATCCATGGCGTCCTTATGATCTTTATTAAGTTAAAAGGTAGATGTGAAAAATATCCATACAAAGGCAAGTTATGAAATAAGGTTGCTCAAAATATGTTCAATCTATTCTTGTTGTATCCTGTTTTCTTACATTAACTTGAATAACGTCACACTTTAATTTCAGACTCAAAATTATGGATTGGTTCACCCCCTTGGAAAATTGAATCCCACAGTGAAGACAAATTGAAGAAAGATAGTTATTCAATTAATTCTCCTAAAGCTCAAACATATGCTTTGCCCACTTTTGATTTTCAACAAGGTCAAGAAGGAATTACTCACACTGACAGAAAATTTGCAGAGCATAGAAAATATAAACAAATTCAAGTTCTGGCCAAACAGCTGGGCACAAACATCTACTCGGTAAACGATATGTATAATTTGCAATCCTCAACAAATACCAATAACTATTGCTGCCCTTACTGCCAAAAGACTTACAAGTGGAAACAATCTTTAAGTTTACATCTAAGAATGGAATGTGGTAAAGAACCACAGTTTAAATGTAGTGTTTGCAAATATGTTACAAAGCATAAAGGAAGTTTGGTAAGACATTCAAAGGCATTACATGATACTAATTTGTTTAATTAGCAATTAATATATGCCTAGCATTGATTACTCTATTAAGGAGAAAAACAATTTTAATTTCATTTAAGCACAATATTTATCCAGTTAATGTTGATATCTAATCTACCAAACTTATTTTATTATTGACTACTATTAAAAACATGTAATTGAAATGGAATTTATAAATTTAATATTTGTCTCTACAATTGAAAATTAATTTGAATTACTTAACAATTTAAAATAAAGTTGATTCAGATGCACACAGGTCTTGTATTTTAACTGTAACATTTACTAATTTTACACAAGCCCTCTCAGCCCCCTTCCTTATCGCCCCAGGCTCCCTTCCCTTCTTACCTTTGTTCATTCCCATGCAATGCAATTATTGTACATTCAAATTATTCAAAAGTTAATTCAATTATAAAATGCTTAAACAGATTGCCGGTATTCATTTAAAAGGTTTGTTTCACATGTTAAAAAATGTATTTTATCATCTGAAAGATCAGTCACCATCATCATCATCATCATCATAATCATCAACAACAACAACATTTGTTTCCAGCCTGTGACTGGGTCAGTTTAGTAAAATGCCTCCATCTTCCTTGCTTATCTCATGTACTCCCAGTACCCCATTCCCCAGATAATGTCATTCCTAATCTTTTTTCTCCTCGTGACATAACATGCTCCTCACAAATTTCATTCCCATGGTTTCCAATTTTAGTCTCTCTTGCAATCAATGTCCATGCTTCTGCTTCTTCTGTGACAATAGGTACACCCTGAACAACACTTCCTTACACTTCAAGGGCACACCTCTTATCCATAGCAGGTCTCTTACACACCTATAGAACAACTTTCACTGCTGTCCTCTTCTCATTACATCCTCTCTACTTCCACCTTTCGCCTCAATCACATTCTCAGCTCTACTCCATCCAACTTTACAGCCTTACTAGGCCTTATTCAGATCCTTTTCATTACCATCACTTTAAATTTTGGTATTTCCAAATTTCAAACCACATTCTTTCACATCCTCATTCAATTCTGTAGTTGTTACTCTACTTCCGCTTCCTTCTCCCACCATACCATGAAGTCATCAGAAAACATGGCTTTCATTCCTTCCTCCCCAACAATTCCTGCCACTTTGTTTATGATCATTTCCATTACCATTACAAATACTAGGGGTGAGAGGACACTCCTATTCTTCATTCAATTTTTTTTATATCTGGAACCCCTCCATCCTCCCACTCTCTGGATTAATACAGCTCCTGCTATCCTCATACATGATTTTTTCACTCTCATTACAACTTCGCTTTCTACTTTGGCCTTCTCCATCTCTTTACAAACTTTATTTCTATCCACACTATCATATACCTTCCCCACATCAATAAATACCATTGCCAAGTCTTTCCCCTATTCATACCTTCTTGCCATCAGCTGTCTTAATGCAAATATTAAGTCTATTGTAGACCCCTGTTCCTGAAATATGTCCTGTTCTTCTCTCCACCTTTCTTTCATTTTATTTCTTACTGTCTTTTGCAATACCTTCTCATATATTTTAGTACAGTGGCACATCTTCGCTATCTCCCTATAATTTGTACACCTGTTTCTGTCTCCTTTCTTGAAAATAGATATTATAACTCCCCTTTACCAGTCTTCTGGTATTTTGTTTTCCGTCCAAACTACTCAGCAACCTGTATACTCATTGTATACCTACTTTTAACGTGCTGATTTTTATCATTTCCATAGTAAGTGCATCCACACTGAGTGCGTTTCCTTGTTTCATCTTCTTTATTGTGTCCTCCACCTCTTTCCAAATGGGGCGACTTTACTCCTCTTATGCTATTTCTTCCTGTTCCGCTATTTCACTCTCATCCTTTTCCTCTTATGGGGTGAACATATTCTTAAAATATCTCCTCCATAGTGCCTTTTCTTCCTCTCCTCTCTGCAACATTCTTCCTTCTTCATCCATCATTCTAACATATTGTCTTTTCTCTCTCCTCCTGTTTCTTATTTAGCCAAATAACACCTTCTTACCTCCTTCCACGTCCTGTTTTAGCATGTATGTCCATTTTTGCACCCAATCATCCCAGGCTTCCCTTACAATTTGCTTCACTCTTTTATTATTTTTTCCCCCTATATTCTATCTTTGTTTCCTCAATCCTAGTCTTAAAACTCCTTATGATTGTTATATTCTTCTTCCAAACTGCTTCCTTAACCCTGTTCCACCAGGGTGTCTCCTTCCACTTCCTCTTATTGCTTGTACTCCCACATACCTCCTCTGCAGCTCCCACTAAATTGTTCTTAAACCTTTCCCATTCAACCTCTACACTTTGCATCTCATCCTTGGGTATTAAGCTTCTTGCCTTTCTTAGGTACAGCTCTCTTTCCTCTTTATTTTTGAGCCACCACACCCTTAATCTTATTTCTTGTCTTGCTACCTTTCTGCTGCATTCCCATCTCTTAATGTCTGCCACCAACAGCTTGTGGTCACTATCTAAGGACACACTTGGTACATTGATGTTTATAGTCTGCCTTTTCATTTCTTCATCTATGAGAAAGTAGTCTATCACCGACCTTTGCTCCCCATCCCAACTTTATTTAGTGATCTTATGTCTTTATTTTTCCTTGCCACTTTACCTTTATTACTTACACATAGCTCCAACATCTTTCTAACCTCCTCATTTCTCTCCCCATCCTTATTTCCCTAACACCTCCTCAAACCCTACTCTCTTTTCCTACTTTTGCATTCAGATTGTTCATTAAGATCTGACACTCGTTTCCCATATACCTTGCTCAGTCTTCTTCAAACTTTTCTTTTTCTACCGCTAGTCACCACACTTGTGGGGTGTACACTAATTGTATCCTCTACACTTGTCTTCCTCTGTCAGTTATTGTCATCTTTATTATTCTATCATTCGTCTCTACCATCTCTGCCTTAAGCCCTTATCTCACTACGAAGCCTACTCCTCACTTAATTATATCCCATCCAGACAGAGCTGTAAATAATTAAAATAAGATAACTCTAATATAATATATCCTTTGTTAACTTTAAAATGTTTTTGTTAAAGTTCTATATATTAAATAGCTATTTATTTATGATAGTAAAGCATTCTTCATAGAAACTAACACTAGTGTGATTATTTTTGTCTCGCAAATAGTTTAACAAAGGTAAGTTTTGACCAATTTTAAATCCAAGAAAGATTTACTTTAAATTTTGCCACTGAACTAAGTTTCTGGTTAAAGTCTGCTAACTAAACAATTGAATATAAGTTCTTCACAGAATTTGTGGATTAATTCACTAACTTTAACAAAACCAAATATAACATATATCTAAGCTAAACATAAGAAATAAATAAACAATGTTAGTAGACTATTAAAGAACTATTTATATTATTAAACTTTTTTTATTTTAAATATTAACTGATTTTATCCCAAGCTTACAGATAATTTTTGTTTTGTCAATACATGAAAATTTCTCTTTCCATTCTTTTGAAATTTTTGTAAAGAGTTTTGACATTCTTTTAGAAAATTAATATTCTGAAATGTTTTAACTTTTGCATTTATTTGGCGATTGATTCCTCCCCAATTAATTTTAACCTCCAACAAGTGTGTGCTCATTGGTGATTACGCATGTCACCTACATCTAAAACCAGTCCTGGATGCACATTAAACATGAATCAATTTTCTCCTTCATTTACACTATAAATTGCTTGAAAATTTTTCAGCAATAAGTCTTTATAAACTTTTTAAGACATGTGCAATTATTTGGCTTGCGGATATGTGTTTATATATATATATATATATAATGTCGGTTCAGGAGCCTATGTAAAAATATTTTTTTAGACCTACTTAGAGTAATATTATGGTAAAATTTTATTTTCTAACTCCAACTGAAATAGTTATCAAGACTCTCCTAATCTATAGTATAATATTTACTGAGTACAATAAAGTTGGAAGAAGAGATCTCTTAGAACATAATACACTAGATGGTAAAAAAAAAATGGCTGCACTGCCACTAGTTGACATTACAATTAAACAAGACACACACATAATAATGCATTAGATTATTTATTTGGTTCATTTATGACATCATCTGGATGTGACCAGAACAAAGAGTTTGAATTATGGTGGATATTGACAGTCATATTTATTCACTATTCATTACTAAAACAAATTTGACTGTGAACAGTTTTGTCTTTCAGTAGGAACTAACTGCCTTCTGGTTTGCCTTAGCAACTTGCAAGAAAATTACTTGATTTTTCACTCAGCAGTATAATTCACGAATCTCAAATTAAATGCAAGCTCTTATTTTGTGGTTTTTGTTCTTACTTTATTTCTCAGATCAAATGGATAGAAAATTAATGATCCATTAATCTTCAAACAAAGAAGGATCTTCACTCTTTTGCTTGGTTTTAAAGTCCGAGAGGCTCATCCCTTCTCTGAGGATAGTCGAACTACCTCTTACATTCTGATCACTGAGCTTTATGGCTATAGCATCTGAAGTCGTCACTTTTTCTGTGACTTTGTTTGAAAAGAAAGCCAGACCTACAACATGGCTTGAAAAGAGCCATAAGCGACTCTCCTTTTCTTTCATGTAAATGTTATGTCACAATTGATAAATTTGTGTTTTTCAAGATCCACCCAGAGCTTCAGATCTCCAAGTAGAACTTCTGTGCATGTGTTGTAGTAGAGGAAGCCATTAATTGACACAAACCTCTTAAAGGCGTGTCTCCTACTTCTTTTACAGATTGAAAACATCTTGTTGACCGCAAAATAGGACCATATTCATGGTATAAAGGAATTTGGGTATCCACTGTATCTGAGGCTCTCAAATGTATCTTTGGAGTTGAACTCCCCAACACAACCATTTTTTTTTCCCCTTTAAGACCCCAATTGTCATCCCTTATCTTATCCCCCTCTAATTACGGACTTTAGACTGGCTAATATTGATTTTTTGAAAACTAATGGTTTCAATCCTCAAAGGATTATAGTGTTACAGCATACAGCATCTCAAACAACTTTACCTTGATGATCAAAACATCTGAATAACATAAAATTCCAAAGCACAAGATGAAACCCTTCCTAAAGACTAACTCCAGATTGTGTTGTCAACAAAGCAGCCACATAAATTCAGGACTAATCTTTTCTTCAAATGACCAGTGCTCACAGATTTGTTAAAACAGTCAAACTAAGAGTTAAAAAATGTATCCACTGCATTGCACTGCTCCATCAGTTCATAAACGTCCATGGCTGTATTTTCTCACATTTCTGCATCCAGTGGCGTTAGTACATCAACAAGCTTGGCAATTCCTTCTTAAGAAACCATCACTGGAAACTGGTAAAATTTTCCAACTTCAAAAACCTTGAGTATTTTGCAATCACCAGGTGACATGCATTTTGCAATAACTTGACCTCTTTTAGGTAATGATGGAACCATTGGAGGACTTGTTTCATTGTTGGGATTGTTTCATTCCATAGAGTTGGTAGTTGCTACATCATATTCAGTTGGTAGTTGTTTCATCATGTACAGTTGGTAGTTGTTTCATCCTGTACATTTGGTAGTTGTTTCATCATGTACAGTTGGTAGTTGTTTCATCCTATACATTTGGTAGTTGTTTCATTCTATACAGTTGGTAGTTGTTTTACCATATATATTTTGTTACTTGTTTCACCATATACAGTTGGTAGTTGTTTTATCCTATACAGTGGCTCTACACCGTTGAGGCAACCAGCGAAACCTCCTCGTTCAGCGAGTCAGTTCCATAATAATGTATTTTTCAAAGCATAAAATTAATAATTTACCTATAAAATTCTATCTGAGACAACAAAACTAATATAGCTCCACAAGCTGTTATTAACATATGAATAACTGTAATATAGAGTAAAGTTAATGGATCATTAAGCACCATCTTCCAGCTGGGGTAAGAAGCTTAAATTTAGCCTAGAGCTAACTTGGTCACTTAAATTATCTAAACACAAATAACAAGCGTTAAAGAGGAAAATGTTATTCATGATAAATCATCTACAAACCCATTGCTGCATAATCTGGAGTGGTTTAGCATAAGAAGGGGAGACTGAAATATTAATTACAATCATCATACCTTTTATATCTTGTATTAGCTCTAGCCAACGGTTTAGTAATACTATTATAACTGATTGTTGTTCACACGGTATGTCCGATTTATAATAAAACACTAAACAATAGGCTACATATTTATCAGTTCTTCTCCTTCTGTTTTAAAACTTAAAAGGAAACTAAATATATTTTAAATCATTTGAGCACACACTTTACACAAAACATTGTTTTCAAAGTCGAATTTAAAAGTAAATAATGTTAATTTTTAGAAAGGTCCAAAGTGTCCAAATGGTAAATCTACAAGATTTCTTTTTAAAATACTATCATTAATTTTTTTTAGTTCCATTGTTTAATTCCCCTACAATGAATTGTGTTATTTGTACTGGAGCTCTTTGTGGGTAAATGTTTTTAAGTCAGGTAATATGGCAGTTACATGCCTGATTATCTTTTGCAGAGTACTACACCTCCCTCCTAGCGTTCTCCACCAAAACTTCCCAAAGCCCTTGTCGTGCCACATTCCTTGACAAAAGTAAAAATCACAACGTTGCCAAGTATAAAAAATAAAACTGTTGACAAAATAGTGCATATAAATTTAATAAATTAGCATCTAGATGTTGATGTTAATTAGTTTAGTTCTGTTTATGAAATAACTGTTTGAATCTGTAATATTAATATGAATACCGGTTTATTAATATCTTAGCCCTGCATCTAAATACCAAACAATTGGACAACACTGTAGAGACTAGCCTTTTCTCGAAGTTAGTAGTGGTACCCCTGGTGTAAGGATTGAGGGGTGGGCTTCTTAAAGAAGTGATGACAACTAGACAAAAATAAAAAAAATTCTACAATAGGGGAAGGGAAATAAATAAATGATATAAGTACAGTAAACATTTATGTAAGTTCTTTCAATTTGAGAGCTGTTTTTAAACTTTAAATAGTATATTAAGATTTGGTATTATTTTTCTTAACTGTTTAATAGAAGGTTTGTGGAGATTTAGTCTCATTGTCTACCCTGATACAACGCCCCTGGCGGCACAAATTGAATGGTAGCAAGACAAGGTGCTAAAATAAAAAATAGTTAATAAAAAATGCCCCTTGCTATCTGCACATTTAATTAAAATAACTGAGTAGAGATGAGGAAGGTAAAACTTAAAGAAAATATTCTCATATTATGCTCCTGTACAGAGAGTGGGCAAGCATACAGGAAAAAATCCACCCTCATTACAGCCAGAATTTGAACCCCAACCATCCTATCACCAGCAAACCAGACTAGAGAAGTTTTATTCTTAGCTCCCATGTCTATTGTTGTCGGTCTCTGAAATAATGTAGCGGAATATTTAATTTTTATTCACATCCTTACAATATACAATACAACTTCACGACTATTCACTGCTTGAAAATAAAAGGTTTTTATATCCGAAAACTAAGTTTCATGCCAAAGAATTATAATTTTATATAAATATTTTAACTCAGTTTGAAGTTGAAGATATAGGTTGAAATATATTGATCCAAAATTTTTAAGGAAAATCATTTGAAAGTTGCTATACGTCACAAATATACTTTTAGGAAAGGTTACTACAATGGAGAGTTTTTATAGCATAGAATTTTTCTCCATGTTAGGGTTATACGCTTATGTACTAATTACGCTAGTGGTTTTATGGATTAGGAAGGTTATATTTAGATGAAGTGTACCCACACTTGTTTAATTGGAAAGGGAAAAACAATTTTGGAAAAACCACCTTTAGTACATCCGACCGAGATTAAAACCTCAATCTCCCCATCATCGGCAGTCTAGTTTACTGTGAAACTAGCGCCTTAGATTATGCGGCCACTGAAGCGGGTTATGGATATGTCAATTAAGGCATAAATAGGTATTGATTAGGCAGAAAAATATCACAATTGTGTGCATACTATCAGAAGAAGACACAAGCTTTGTTAGCGAGGGCCACATCCTTGCCATTAATGTGTTCATCCGAGATAAATCTAGCACCTCAAAGAAATAATGACATGTTTTATTCAGAAAAATAAAAATCCAATTTTGAAGCAAAGCATAAATGATTAAAAGGTATCTTATATATATATATGACTCAACTATTTCTGTTATATCATATGTGTTAATCGTTTGGTACAGTTATTATATGTTTAAAAAAAATTTAAAGTGTTAATGGGTTCGTCATGTGTGCTCTACCTGGGCACTCCCCCCAATAACTAAGAGCTTGCGGCGCTTATGGAAGAAGACGAGGTATGAGCCTAATAGAATTGGGCTGGTTTATACAATCATAACCACCAATAGATTTCACATACTTTAGACTTCCCATAAACCCCTTAGTCATTGTTAAGCTTTATTGTTATGTATGATAGTATATTCATAGTGTATGTTTAGTTAAAAAAACTGACCATATTTAATTAGTATTCTTGAATTTCTTAGATTTATTAGGAACATATTTGTAGATTCTCTATTCTCGATCGATTGTTAATAAATTCTATGATTTGTGTATAATATAAGTTCTTTAAACCATATATTCATATGAAATATATACTATTCAATAAAACCTGTGACACATGTCGAAACATTGATATTTTATAATAGTTTTAAAATTAATGTAGTTCAGTGACAAACAACTATAACACACATTCCCTACTGGTCCCAATTAAAATTTGTAATATATTTTAATAGATGTATTTTTTACTATGTTAATTTTGTATTACAATATTTACTGGCTGTTCAAACATAATATTTACTGGAATACAGTACTGTAATGAATATGGAATATAATAAAAGTGCACTTCATCCAGATGAAACATTTTAATTCATATTTTTACTAAAACTTTATTTCATTAGTTTATTTCTGTATATTTGTTGTTAAACCATTTACTCAACCACACAAACTGCATAGGCCTACTTAATAATAATAATAACACCATGGTGTGAGCACTTCAAGTGAGCAGTTCTCACCATCGTTAGCGATAATAGTGCCAATGTTTGTGGATAGAGGGTGTCATGTGGTCAGCACAACGGGCCCTCCAGCTTTTAATCTCAGTTTTATAAACCGTAGCTGCTACTTCTTTATTCAAGTAGCTCCTCATTTGTCCTCACGAGTTTTACCTTGTTCCAGACTTACTGCTTCACATATAGGTTTTGGGTGAGCTGGGGATTGAACCCAGGACCTCTGAATCTGTAGCCAGGAACTCTGACCACTAGGCCACAGAGGCTCCATACATCCCATAATGGTTTAATCCCAGGTGGGAGCAACATCTGGTAATAATTAATGTTACAATATTTGGCGTTAATAAACCGTGTTGGAGTAAAAGTTTTACGATAGTCAAAAAACATTTTTTTCATTCATTATGTTTAACTTTCAGACTAATAACTGCTTAATTTAAGGGGTGGAGATGAGAAGGATAATTTTAAGGGAAAGCAGCCGCATTGGCGTTCGGAAAGGCTGTAAAAACAACAATGCTATACTCCATGTTGACAGGAAAACCTAGTCCGGCCTGTAGAGATCTGAACTCGCACCTCCCCTTCACTGGTAACAATGATATGTGATGTCTTGTTTTAGACTGAGCTGCTGGCACTGGTGCTCAAGTCCAAGTATTTTAATTTAACTTTGAACGTTTAAAAGCTTTAACATTTCCTCAATACAACCCAATCCCTTCCTTCTGATGAAGTGTTAGCACTTTCCTGCTCACAAAACCACCCATCACTCTTTGAAATAAATTGTTAAAGTACAGTAAAACTAAATTACACTATCTACTATTTTTTTTAGCATCACACCTAACTATCCAGTCAAGCTCTACACTTTCATTGTTATTTAAGATTGAAACTTAAGATTATTTAAAAAAATACACACAAAAAATCTACTGTGTGTTTCTAATTCTCTAAATAATATTCTTAAAAAACAAAAACATTTGACATTTATTCAGCTACATTTAGGAAACTTATCACTGATAATTTTGAAACCATAGTTAAGCTTAAGTTATAAATTAAAGTCTACCAAATGAAAAAAAAATTCATTATTCACTCTATATGATTAAACTTCCATTTAATTAACGTTTTTATTTGAGGTTTTAAAATGCATTTCTGAACCGACTGATTATAACAGTACACAGGAATTTCTATGAGTGAGAGTGAAAGGGCCTATCAATTTTTCCGGGAAAAGTATTTTCACATACCTTCCAGGGTTCGTTTACAAGTCACAACCGACATGCAACTGATGACTTTACTTCCCCTCCGATGTAAGTTATGCTACGAATTTTATCTCCCAAGAAAAATCTGTCAACCCTGGTTGGGTTTGAACCTACGAACATCGAGTCCTGAGGCAAGCACTTTTCCCCAAGACCACCGATCTAACCAGTCGAACTTCTCCAGTCTCCTCTCCATCTTCTTTAAATATTGTCCGTGGCAGCCAGTGGGTTCATTAGAGCTTCTCAGGATTAATTAATTAATGGTGGAGGTGGAGAACATAGCAAATTAAATAATTTGAAAATGGTAGAGAGCTAAGAGCTTAAAACCCTGACCACCTTACACCAAGGTCAATCCACTTAATTAAAATACAATTTTTTTCAAGAATACTTTATATCTTTGGATTCAAAATAATATACCATCCAACCACCACCAATTAAAAATATACCAAAATATAACAAGGGAATGTAAGCTTAATAAACTGGAGATTATTTTTTTAAATTATAGTTTTCTATTCCTCCACCTAGCATTCTAATATCTCAATGTTGGAAGTTCAAAGGGTTGCAAATCTCTAATAAACAAAATAAAGTCTTTTATATATTGTTTAGACATAATTACACTCAAAATTATATTTCAAATGTTCAAAACATCACAGTTCCTAGAAAAAAGTGTATTAGATTACTTGCTACCACTTAACAGCTCTCTGAAATACATTGTATTTTTAAGTTGACCAATTTTCTAATAAATTGTATTTATTGTCGAACTGTCTTATTTGTATCAAATTAATAATATATCGAAAATATATTCTTAAAACTAATAACTAGAGCACAGATTGCTATGTAATTACATATTTTAATACTGCCAGTTAGGAATGTGAAAAGAGAGATGTTGACAAATTAAGGTTGTTTAGGACTGTATTTTAGTTTTACATATTTTCATGGGGGTTTTTTTCATGGTATTATTATTATTAGCACCGCGTCTTACTACCCGTTCGGGCTATACGCACTTACGCTAATGTGTAATGGTAGGGTAGGGTAATGGTAGATGAAATGGAGGACCTACAGTTTAACGTGGAATCCGAACCACGGTGGAGGCCTGGCATTCCCCACATTCACAAGATGTCTTGTCAGAGGTGAAGGAAGGGTTTGGTAATCAGATAAATCTTTGCCGGGACCGAGGATTGAACCCCGGCCGCCAGCATAGAAGTCTGACACCTTACCCCTGGACCGCCAGGTCACCCTTCATGGTATTATTTTTTATGACTTTCTTGTGGAAAGTTTGAATGATGTATCACCAATTTTCAGGCAACCTGTACTTTTATAAAGGAATGTATCCAGTAAATGGATTGTGAGCAAGCCCAAATAAGGAATGCTGGCTCGTCACAGAGGATTACATTTGACGTAGTGTAATTTTGTGTATGACATTTCTTATGTCATGAAAGGGAGAGTTTGCACCTTATCAGCACATCTCTTATGCAGCATGTCAGTTTATAAACACAATTAAAAAAGTTGTAAAAATAATATTTATTGGATCTGATTAGCTCATTTTCCTTTTGTTCTTTGGATGGTAGAAGAAATGGATATAAATTGTCTAGGCAAAGAACACATGACTGGAATGGAATCCAAATTCAATCAAGGAAATGTATTTTGAAGTCTCATAATATAACAAGATCGACCGTCGCCATACGTTTAAGTTTAATTTTAATACCAGCAAGTATATTAAGATCTAACATTTAACCTCAGATCGAAAAAAAGAATTATAGGAAACTAACTTTAAAAAATCTGGGGTGATCTTATTTTTAAAGAGATAATGGAGGTTTCATTTAAAGTTTGTATGATCTCTTAAATCAGTTATATAAATACATTTATTTGAAGTATTTGATTAAAAGTAAATTTAAGTGGTGTAAAACGAACAAATAATGTAATACAACTCGTTAAAAAAGAAGTAACTCTATGTATATATTTATAAAAGTACTTTTCTATTACTTCCTTAATAAATTTGTAGCCATAAAATTAAATTTTGCTTCAATAATATTTGTATTTTTGTGGTGAAATAAGGTTTATTCAATGTTACATATTTTTACATTATTATGTATTTTACCACATATTTTAACCGATTTTGCTACATATTTATGTACTTATTTTGTAGGTTAATACTACATTAAATTCCGGGCTATAATAATAACACACATACACTGGGTGACATGTTTTAAGAATGTGAGTATAGTATTTTTTCAGTGATTAATAGTGTCTGTGTTTACTGTTCACTGAGAAATCAACTCCATTCAAAGGACATTTAGCATACACCTTTATTTTAGGATGAAAGGATAAGAATTAATATATATTTATCGCTGGAGTAGTAGTGCCTTGTTTTAAAGAATTGTTAGGTCGAAGGGGAAGGCATATTTAAGGCTGCATCTAGTATGTGCCTAGCGAGTTGATCGTTAAAACATTATTGATCCTTGTGTATTACTGGCAAAGTTAAAATATTTAAATTTGGGCGGGTGACCTGGTGGTCCAGGGGTAAGGTGTCAGACTTCTGTGCTGGCGGCCGGGGTTCAATCCTCGGTCCCGGCACAGATTTATCTGATTACCAAACCCTTCCTTCACCTCTGACAAGACATCTTGTGAATGTGGGGAATGCCAGGCCTCCACCGTGGTTCGGATTCCACGTTAAACTGTAGGTCCTCCATTTCATCTCACAATCACCCTACCATTACACATTAGCCTAAGTGCGTATAACCCGAACGGGTAGTAAGACGCGGTGCTAATAATAATAATAATTTAAATTTGGGTAAAATTGTCCTTTGTTTTATTTCATTAAACTGTAAGCAATACTTAAAAGGACACATTCCACACAAAGTGTGATATCCATATAAATAAATAGGCTCAATAAGCACATCATAGTCTAGGAAAGCTGTGTTTAGTTAATTTGTTATAATTTTACCCTAGTGAAATATTACATTAACTCCCATTAACTTGGTCACAAAGATTGGTTGGCTACATTTTTGGATCGGTACTAAAAACTTAGTCAAGTAACATGATTTCAAGTCAACTCGATGTTATAATGTAAGTTAATCAAACAAATAGTGACAGGACAGGACTATCATTCAATTTGTTGAATATCTTAAAATGAACCATCTTGTTACATATCTCAGTGTTGCATGTCAAGTTACTTTGCTTACAACTAGATCAGTGTTTCCCAACAAGTGGTGTGCTGACCAGCACTGGTCCACGGGCTTGTTGCTGCCGACTCACAAATATATTCTCAGTTGTGTTCTAGGAACACGTGTGAAAATAAACTATTACATCGTTTTGCTGAGGATACATTTTATTTTTAAATAATTCACGTTACAGTCTACTTTAGCATATTAATGAGTCAAACCAATATGTATCCAAAAGTGATGGCCATCTTAAACTTCTCAATAACATGTTTTTAACAAAAAAAATTGTCGCTTGTTGATGTAGAAATATAAATTATTTGTGAATTAAAGTCTTGAATCTAGTTTGTCCCAAGATTAGGTTTGCTTTGGAAAATGCTGGGTCTATCCTCCAATCTCTGTACCTTGTCAGTCCTTCACCTAAACCTAAACCTAGAATGTGTTACTTTGATTAACTTCATTAAACTTAGCTCTCTATTAAAATGGTGCAATACGATGCTCCGAAAAAAAGGCACTAAAATGTATACCAGACCACCTAGTTCCCATCAACTTTCTGACATTTTTTCATATTCAATCAATTTCAAAAAGTTCATTTGCCTTGTCATATAGTGCTTTAAATAAATAATTAAACTCAAAATTAATTATAAAATATGATCAATAATAGTATTGCCTAAATTCCCTTTAAAATAGTAGTGTGACTTGATACAGAATAGACTGATAATTTTATCCAGTCGGAACATTACACACAACGTTGAATTTATGTTCTCTCCTATAAGAATATAATTTGTATATGAGCTACAACAAAACTTCATATTACATTCAAACATTAAGAGCTAATTTACTTTTAATAAATAAATGGCATTGGTTTTAAATATACACATAGCTAGTGTAGTGTAATATTTAGTGAAATAATGACTAAAGCCCTTCAAATAGATTAGAAACTTTGAAGTTTATTTTCAAAACTATACATTTCTCCTATTTAAGTAGTTGTTCTTGCTGTCTGCAGAACTATTTTGTTATAAGCTATTTCTCACACTACTATTGCTTTAAAAAATATTTTACTACTTTTTACAATTTTCAATCTCGATTGATTAATAATAATAATAATATTTAGCACCGCGTCTTACTACTCGTTCGGGTTATACGCTTTAAGTACTAATTACTCTAATGGATTAGGAATTGGGAAGGTTGAATAAGAGGAAGTGAACCCGCATTTGCGTGGAGGGAGAGTGGAAAACCATTTAGGAAAAAACTACCCCCAGTTCACCCGACCGAGATTCGAACCTCGATCTCCCCGTCCTCGATTGATTAATGAAAAACCAATGTGTTTTTTACTTATATCTCACTAATTCTTTTGTGCTTAGTAATCTAAAATATGAGAGTTAGGTTTTATTAAATATGCACTTAAAAATACCTGTTGTATATTTAAAGCTTTGATCAAAACCAAAGCTGTTTCAGCTAGTAAATGCATTTTCACAATTTAAATAAAACTTTATCATTTAATTTTATTTCATCATTTGTGTGCATTATTCTTTGTTTGATTAATAATCCAGAGTACATTAATCTAAAAAACAACTTAATAACTGCAGATTTTTATTCCAGAATCTTTTGGAAATATCCACATGTAAGATGAAATGAAATTATTGTGAATATTTCAGAGTAGTCCTAATCTGAGCCATTCGGAGCCCAACTAATTCAACATGTTATCTGAGATGTTTAACAAACAACAATTTATCATATCGAAACAAATAAATAATGATTTATTTAACTGTACAAACTGTTATAGAATGTATTGGTAGGTGCTATAAATTTTACAAAATTCCAAAAAGTTACAAGCAGAGGAATTAAGAAGGAATACAAGAATACATTAAGAACACCCCCACCCCTCGGTATGAGACGGTTGAGACTAATCCAGAAGCAGAACATATGTAATGAAGGAAACCAATCTAATTCTAAACCTAAAAACCCGCATGGTCTAGTGCTGGTGTGAACAGCCCTCTTTAAAGAGAATTTGGGTTTGACAGCTCTCACAGTAAAATAAACTTTTTCCTGACAAAGTGTGCTGGTTGTAACTTGATATTTCCTGCATATAACTTGAAACATTCCACATTTTCAATTAGTCCAGATATTCAGCCAATTTTTCACCAACTTCACCTTTAATTGGCTTATAATTTTATATTAATTTTTATTTATATTTAAAGTACTTAACATGCACTTTCTGAATCGACTGATTATTTCAGCACACAACTTATAGACTAACTTAAATCTAGAACAGACACAGCATCCAGTCCCTAGCCATTAATTCATCACTGTGAAAGGGGAAATCCACATTTAATCAATGTTACATTTTTCGGTGATGCCGGGAATCAAACCTGGGACCCTTAGCTCAGTAGACACACGCAACTAACTGAACCAAGGTGTTGGACTTATAATTCTAATCTGAACAGTTTTAATCACTTGCGTCTGAGGGAGTTGTAACTGAGAAGTCAAAGTGTATATATTTTGAATAAACTAGTCCAATCAGTTTGTGTTATTGAAACCTTATTTCTAAAGTTTTATTACATGGATGGATTTCAGTTCTCATCATTGAAAAATACATTGCCCGCTTTTGGTATAAAGTATCACTCTAATGATAGTTTAGATTGCTGGTGATGGGGAGATCAGGGTTCGACTCTTGGTCAGGTGACTGAGGGTGGTTTTCCTACTCTCACTCCATGCGGGTACATCTACTCCATCTTTATCATACTTACTCCATTAGCATACTAATGTTTGCATAAAACCCGAATAGCTACTAAGATATGCTTCGGGAAAAAACACATAAATAAGGGCATAAAATAAAAAATATCTACTATATTGATCTAAGAATGTTTGGTGCCTGCTAGTAATAACAATAACAAGACTAAGAGATCGAAACTGGGAGGGCTCCACTTGTGAAGTGATCTCAATCAAGTTTCTTTTTATAAAACATACATTTGAAAGTTAAATATCACATTAAACCAAGCATTAGTATTATAGTTGTATTCCGACCACTGATACAATCATATCATATGTCAGTATATATCTTTAAATTACAAATGTTGGCACTTTGATATACTGATAAGAGAGAAGGATGAATGAAAAATGTAACTTATAGAAACTGCTCATCATCTACCTAAAAGAAGGGTGAGAAGCTTATTTGGAAACAACATATACTTTCTCAGTAGCACTAAGGCTAAAAACTATATGCTGATCCAATAAAGTTTATATCCATAAATTGAAAAATGGCACTTGCATAAGAAATTGAACCTGAAACCCATGACCTAACGTGCCAATACTCTACTACTAAGCTATCCAGGGTTTATTTTGTACTTAGTCATTCTTTGTTCTTAGTTTTAAGACAGAGTTTGTGTTGGACATGTGGAAACTATCAGCTAACAATTGAGTTATCTATCATTAATACGTCGGCTTTATTCCACTGTTTGTACAGTGATAGTTTCAAATGAAACTTACATTCACTTGATACCAAGAATCAAAATAATCTGGTAAATGTTGAATTCGACATACTCATGAACCCGTTGTTCATCACACTAGGCTTAATCACTCCACCGTTCATCACAATGTGTCATTTATTATTTAAACCTGTCAAATATTTGGACAGGAAGCCACCGAGTAAAAATGGTACCTTTTAATTGGATTAGGGTCTCACTTATTGAAATGTTCCAATTGCTGGTAAAAAATAAATCTTGTGAATGTAAATTTGTGGGTAGGTAAGTGCACTTTTGTAGTTGCGGCAATGAACTCATATGAGTTACTAGTGCCATAGTTTAGGTAAGTAAGAATGTAAATTGGTCGTTTTCTACGAAGAAAGTTGTAGTTACAATATTTATTAGTTATATTCATAATAATATTTGGAGTCTCATTTTAAAGGTTATCACAAAGAATATTCATATTGACTCTTGGTTGCGTCAGTTACCCAATACAGTGACTCCACAACAAACTAGCCCATCCATTGAACATTCATAATTATAAAGCTCTGCAGTTTTGGTCAAATACATATTCACACACGCCACATACATCAGACAAATCATTGCACAGATGTCTGATTGAAAGGTTTGTGAACTTACTACAGCTGTAAAGTTATGTATAGTTCAACTTATTAATATATTATATGTGTTTGTCCTAGATTTAGAATTAGCTATCTTGGACATTAACCACGAAACCTGCGGAAACAGGATGTAGTGGGTGTATAGTAAGGAAGTTTACCTGTATCCACCTGAAGAGATAAAGGAAAACTACATCATGATAAATTCATCTGCATTTTAACTAGTAAGACAAAATCCTCAACCAATTTTTGTCACAGTGTTGCAAACCTCTCGCTCGACTCCTGACATGACCTTATGACAATGTTAAAAGACTTGAGACTTAATTTTCAAAAACACTGAGATACCTCCACTTAGTATCTTGAATAAAGATCCAAACAAATACACTCCAGATGGATTAAGCAATTTAATTACCTTGATAACACATACAGTATTAACCAATAAAATGTATACAGTATGGCTCTTTACAATATTTACTTTGCCAAATAGGGCAATGCTAAATATACAATTTTGATAATACGATTTTATATAGGCATTATAATAATTATAATTTTTAGGATTATATATAAATGGTTTTAAGAGTTACATTATCATAAAACGAAACTTTGATCTATTTTTATTAACTGTCCAGTTTCGAGGAGACTTGGTCTCACCCCTGTTTACAAGTTTCATCATCATTCCTTTCATTATTTATATAAATGTTTGCACATGCAAATGTGTGTGTGTATATGAAACACCCACACAGGCATGAAATAGTAGAACATTCAATAAATGTAACTTACATTTAAATCTATGTTTGAAATAATATCTAACAATTTCATATTAGAATATATAATTATTTGTATACATGTTATTAGTATATTTAAAATATGTAATAAAACTCGATCATAAATTAATACATCAGTGCCTTATTATTAGATTAATTTACTTCCACTACTTACTAAGGTGATGCAATAGAGGCCAAATGTCCTTTTTATAATACTTAGAAAATATAGAATCTTTAAGTTGACATCATTATTTTTATCATACTGGTATAATTATTTAATATTTTATTTAGGCATGGAGAGTTTTGAATTATATAGTATCAATATTTTTCCAAACAAACTTTTGGTTCACATTTAGTTTAAATATGTTGTATCTTTTACTATTTTTGACTTCATCTAGTCGATTTTTTTTGTATGATATCATTCTTTAATGGACAGTAATAACAGTCAGTGTCGGCCTGGCCAGGTCGGCTAGTCGGCAATCTCTGACCAGAATGAGCCTTCGGGTTCCCATGAGGGGCCCTCGGTAGATACACTATAACAATATGTGTTCAGTTTTGGACGTGATTTTCTTCAGGGGAACGTAATAAAATCTCTTGCGCCATCATAAGACTCACACAATTTTGAAACAATGATGCTTTCCCTTATCCTATATAAGTTTGAGGTGAAGAAGTGTCCCCCTTCCTCATGTTCCTTCTAAGAGAAAAATTGTGTGTTGTATTGTGACACGGGTATGAGAAGAGAGATTCACTCACTGTATATATTTTTATCTAAAAATTTTAACATTAAAATAAAAAATGTATTGGATCAAAATTTAATTTTGAGAAATCTTCAGGAATCAGTTGCTTATAGTTTGATGGTGGATAGGTGGTCATAATGGATCAGCTAGCTCTTTGTGTTAGTTTTGTGAATCATGTTAAAGTAAACTAAAGTTTACTGCAATCAATAGTAGTAGATGATTATAGCGGTAACAAATTGTATGAATTTCTTTAGTCAGAGCTTAACAAACTAATGTTGTTGCGTGTTCATCTGATGGAGTGGGTAGCATTAAAGAAACATCCAATGGCATTCAAGCCTATTTAAATATCCAAGTCTCCTCCTTGATCTACATAGTTTTAAATTTATTTGGGTTAGTCGAGGAGTCCTTCATTAAGCAATTCCAATAGAAATTGACAATGTGAAAATATTATATACTAAGGGGCAACACACTGCATAGTTGTGATAGATAAATTGTATCGCTTTAAAAAGATAGGAGCCAAGTGTTAGTGGAGTAAACATAACATATTCTATCATGGGTTTTAATGGAACAAAGTGAATCCAGTGGAGTCGTAACAAGTTTCTTCTTACTTTCTCTCGGCCCCTCGAAGAGATAAATATTATGATAATCTAAAAAATCGATCTTGAGATTTCTATTTAAAAAATCAACAAATGTTTTTGCGATGTCAGCTGTTTGTGCCTGTATCTCAGCATAGATCTGAAACCATTTTACCGATCGGGTTAAAATATTGTATACAGGGTTTTCATGAGGCTACACCATAGATTTTTTTTTAAATTAGACATCTAACCTTAAAATTAAGGCTAGTTTACTGAGGAGCAAAAAGAGAAAAAAATACAATTTATTAAAATCCACTAAAACGTTTTTGATTAAGATTGGTATCCAGGCATTGTTTAGTTTGGAAAAAAAAAAAAAGCAACCGTCACTTTTTCATGAAAATTACTTTGAGGATACTTTAGATTGTCAGAAACATACAAATTTGATAATATCCCCACAGCTATTTGAGATAAGAAAGAATGTATCATTGATAAGTTGTAGTGCTATTAAAAATAAAAATATTTTATTTGAAATATAGCTTTTATATTCTGAGCTATTCTCAAATATATATCTTGTTCTAGTCTTTAAAAAATGAAATTGATTGTCATCCTCTTTGGTGGACAAAGATGTTCCTTTTTATTCATTGTTTCTGTAACACTGTATATTATTTTATTTGTGCTCTTTAGTGGAGTGTTTCTGCAACATTATATGTTATTTCATTTTACACACCCTTTAACAATATGTTTTTAATAAATTTCTATATTTTAAGATAAAAGAGCAAATATATGCTTAGCACCATACTATTTATTTAGTAGATGTGAAGTAAGGTTGCTTTTACTGCAAAGCAAAATGTTGAGTCAATGCGTTACTTGAAAAATGGGAGTAAAATTTAAAATGTACTGATGGTGGTAAACTATTTTAGGTTTATTTTTTGTGGTCATTCTAGTATCAATAATTTTACAAACACATGTTATGAATTGTCTAAAAGTGTGGCACATGGTTGAACACCATTGGAGTAAATTAAAGCTGAATAAATTAATGCTATTTATTAAAACTCCTCAAAAATTCCAAATATTTGCTCAAAATATTTTAAAGATAACTCTTTTGTATTTATGCAAGACGATTTCGCTGAAATACGAATTCCGATAAAAAAAAATTATGATGAGAAATTGTCCATAAATACAAGACCATTTATTATGAAACTCTATTGCTGCCAGTAGCTCTTTCTTACCCCTGCAAATCTCATGCTGACATAACCGAGAGCAAGGAGATTGGGCCACAGCTAACTATAGCTTTCCTCCATAAAACCTGCACTTACCTCAGCAATGATATTTGGTATAGTGAGTCTGAAGATAAATACGAGCTTGATGATATCTAAGACCAAAATATTGATTTCAAACTTTGTATGAAACAACATTCCATCTTATAAAAATGCTCTAAGTGTTAACATTGAGCATTTTCTATTTTACATGAAATATCAGTGCGATTTGGATTCTTCACTAACCTAAACTCAGCCTCTTTCAAATTTGTAATGACTCTGTATGCAAGTAGCATGTGAGAGTTTTTTATAAGCTTTTAAGTTCTCAAAAATAGATTAAGATATCTCTTAAGCCATTTTTTTTTGTCTCTATTTTTGTTAATATGCGTTGAAAAATAGTATTTTCATGGTCTCAACAAATATGAAAAATAGATGAAATAGCAGCATCCAATGGAGAGCTTAAGTAATTACTTTGACAAGAAAAAGTTATTCTTTCTCCCATAGCTTGTTCCCAGAATTGTTGAATGCTTTTGTTCAGTGAATATAAATTTTAATTTGGTACTGCTAGCTTCGGCGATTATGTAAATCAACTAAAAACTTTCCAAGTGTATTATTACAGCACAAAAGGTATAACTTTCCACATTGTTGTAATACATTCTGAAACTGCTTTAAAAACATGCTTTTATTTACTCACTAGTATATTCTATGACATTACCCAGAGCTATAAATCTTTTAATGATTGATTAATTAATTAATATATCCTTGCTATAGTTAAACAGATGTATTATGTTTTCTTTTTTTCTTTTTACATTTTACTAATCTGTACATTTGTATATATTTTTAACTGTGCGAAGCAAAGTTATTTCGATCATCTGAATATTTGTATTTAGTTTTAATTTTGACAGCTAAGTTAGTTATTTTTAAGATTAGTTTGTGTAAATGCAGTTTTAAAAAAATTTGATCCTATCAGATTAGATGTTATTCCCTGTCAAGAATCCTAGCTCTGGTTTGGTGGGAGTGTATCGTAACTATGGGAATCAATACTAAAAGCCATTTGTATTTGGTAATTTATTTTAAAATTTTATAATAAAACTACATTTGATTTATATGGGTTGTGGGGGGCCCTATGAAATATGGAATATTAGCCTAGGGCCTGAAGATGGGCCAGGCCGACGCTGATAACAGTTTTAAATAAGTGTTAATAGCTTGTTTACAAATATATTCTCAGAGCCTCCAAATTAAAATATGTATTTAAAAAAAACCGTATTTGCTTAAACAGTAATTATTACATTATACATTTGATCATCTCTAATAAAAATCTTGGTTTGAGCAAGTTCACCTCGAATAAGAAGATTTGGAATGTTATTTTTATTAATATACATTAAAAGTTGACGGAAAATATTTTATCCAGCCATATCAATCATCCCTATTATGTTACTAAACATTAAAACATCTTATATATTAATATAATATCTCAATATGTAAATTTTATAAACTCTTGAATATGTTGTCTTATAAGCTTTATTGGCAAAACTTTGAGTCAAACTAGAGTAGAACCTAAATATTTAGTTTTATGACATAGAATAGCTTTTACATTTAGCTTAATTGTATTTGAATGTAAATTAGTTTTTAATTACATATCAATGCATAGTACAATACTATGAAAATACGACCTAATAGCTGTCCATTTTTATTCTAGAATATTTTGGAACCATCCACATGCAAGAAGCATTACTAAGCTTACAGAGTAATCCTAATTTGGACATCACCAACATCAATAGCAATATCCTACAGCTCTACGATGAATTTGGTCAAACAAGTCTTCACAAGTTCAACGCGCTCCCCTGGAAATCATATAAAGAAAAATGTACTGTATCAAAACCAAATACGAAAGAAGTGTTTCAATGCAGGAACTGTAATAGAATGTATCAATACAAGCGCAATTTGGTTGTTCATTTAAAAAATGAATGTGGGAAAGAACCACAATTTTTATGTTCATTTTGTCCCTTTAGATCAAAATTAAAACAAAATTTGAAAAAACATGTAATAAGGAGGCATCCAGAAAATTTGTAACATGTTTTATTTTAATTACTGGAATAATTCTTATTTGTAAATATTGCTAAAACACAAAATGATTTTAATAACTAAATATGTATGAAACATTGTGTTAGTAATAATATTTTTAAGTTATAAATATTTAATGCAAATAAAAGAGTTGATATCCTAATTTTAAGCCTAAGAAATGTATTCCTTTGAAATATTTTGGGTTTTTTTTACTTTGCTAAAATAACTTCATAACTATTTAGTTTATCATGTAATTTTTACTGGATTGATATACTTAGTATTTAAATGCATAGGTACCAAACTTTTTGCCTCGAAAGAGTATTATACTATCCACTTTTATTTGTTCATGTGAATCAGTCACCACAATAAACTATCCTAGTTAAAATACTTATCAACATCAAATCCAAACCCAAAATGCAAACAATTAAAAAAATGCAGTGCAGTTAAGTTTATTTAAAATGTTATAAGAACTCTTTGCTAGAATGAAACTGTGCTTACTTTAAATTGCATTTTAATCCTAGTTACTTTAGTTTGATGTCTTACAAGCTTACATTTTAAAGACAAGGAGAAACAAATTATATATTAAATTGTCTTATGTTATTATATTCTTATATATTCGTTCTAGACAAGGATTATTCTTATGATTAAAAATATTAGGCCCTGATTTTGCCTCAAACAACATTGTAAGATAAAGTATTCTTCTGTTTTGAAATTAGCTTTAAACTAAATTACTTCAAAATAACTTGAGTCCACACCTTACACAAAACACTGGATTCAGAGTCAAATCTAAAACTAATCATAATTTTTAGAAAGTCAAATGCTCTTATTTATAAAATGGTAGAACCACATATGTCTTACCACATGTTCTTGCTAATCTTATTTAGATATTTGCATTTGTAAAAATACTAGCTGTTTTGTTTAAATCACTTGTAAAATTGTTTTGTGTTCTTTATAGACAAAATAGTTTCTACTATAGATATCCTTGGTAGTTAAATTATAAAACTGTGATTTATGTTTGGTTAAAATATATAACTCTTTCTAAATACTTGACTTGGCTTCACATATGTTCTTATGTTATTAGCAAAAAGTACCAAACTAAACACTTTACATCAAACATTCTTACAGGAATTATTTAAGCACTGATTCTTTGCCGATAGTTAAGACCCCTCTGTAACCTTATCACATCATTGTGATAGACAGCAGCAAAAAAGTAAATGTTTCCAGATATAAAAACAAATAAAAACTTTTCACAAATTACTAACCAGGAATAAAATTCAATACATTAACCTTTAGAAGCTGAAAATAATTAATGTTTAATTAATTAAGATACAATTGATTGGTTATGTATATAATTATGTGATAATATATTAATCAAACATCTAAACTCCCTTCCATCCGACCCTCTGGAGACTAGATTCTTATCCAAGTTAATAACGGTACTTCTGGAGTAGGGGAGAGGAGTGGAAATCTTATTGCTATGATGACAACTAAAGAAAATTAAATCTACTACAAAGTAGGTGAAAACTAATATTATCTTTGTTTAAGCTGCAATTATGTAAATGTTATGATTTTAAGAATTGTTTTAACAGTATAATGTAAAAAGGTTTAGGGATACCTAGTCTCAAAGTCTACCCTAATGGGTATACCATAGCTTACAAGTTTCACTAAACTAAACAGAAAAAAATATATAAGTAAAGGTGAGTATTAAAACATCTCTTACTTACTTAATGGTATTAAGAACTCAAAAGTTAATTGCCCCACTTACAAAAGTACTCCACCTATCCATATCTTGAGCTAATTCTATCCAGTCCACCTCATTACACTATCCCTATATTGAGCTAGTTCTATCCAGTCCACCTCATTACACCCTATCCATATCTTGAGCTAATTCTATCCAGTCCACCTCATTTCACCTTATCCCTATCTTGAGCTAATTTTATCCAGTCCACCTCATTACACTATCCCTATATTGAGCTAGTTCTATCCAGTCCACCTCATTACACTATCCCTATATTGAGCTAGTTCTATCTGGTCTACCTCATTACACCCTATCCCTATCATGAGATAGTTCTATCCAGTCCACCTCATTACACCCTTTCCCAATCTTGAGCTAGTTCTATCCAGTCCACCTCGTGACACCCTATCTCTATCTTGAGCTAGCTCTATCCAGCCCACCTCATTACACTTATCCCTATCTTGGGCTAGTACTATCCAGTCCACCTCATTACATCCTGTCTCTTTCAGGTCCATTCTAATGTTATCCTCCCACCTATGTCAGTCTTCCCAATGGTCTCTTCCCATTGGGCTTACCAGTCACTACCCTGAACACAGTTCTAGAATCTCCCACCGTGCTGCGTGTCCTGTCCACTATAATGTACGAGACTCAATTATCCTAACATTGTCTGGTGATCATTACAGGTTATGTAACTCATCATTATGTAACCTCCTCCACTCTCAAGAAGCCTCATCCCTTTTTAGACCAAATATCTTTCTAAGCACCTTGTTTTCTAACATAAATTGTTTTCGTCATGTAAGGTAAACGACTATGTTTCACACCCATAAAGAACAACCAGTAATAAAACACCTATGCACTAATTACTCGAGAATAAATAGCAGAGGTAATTTGAAAATGACTGATATGTGAATCAAGACTTAGGTGTCAACAAAGATTCCAAGTACACACACACATCATTCATATTTTTACCATAAAAAATGAAAAAGTCTAAAACCCAAAAACAAAATCAAGCACTTTGTTTTTTTAGTATCACTCAAAGCATATTTTGTGGAACTCAAAAATGCCAAGTAAAAGTATGTTTAATAGATATATTTGGTTTATGTTGACCACCCTAAATTCCCAATTAATGTATATTTCTATTAAGATAAATGACCTATTTTAATCACAACCAGAATTGGCCTCGTGGTTTGGTGGTTTGGACCTCTGGCTGCTACACTAGAGGTTCTGGGTTTTATTCCTGGTTGGTACTGGTGGATTTTTATAGAAAGGAGAATAATTCCCATTGTCACCAGGTTTTGGTTGATTAGGTTTAAATTGGGTTAAGATTTTCATTGGCTTCACCCCTTATTCACTATCACCACCCCCTCATCATATCTGGACAAGAAAGAGCCTCTGTGAAAATATATATTATTAGTACATTTGGCCAACTGTACATTACTGCTGGCTAATCTTTCCTTAAAATGATCTTCAGAATGATATGGCCCAGACATACCATTATTATTATTATCATCACGACAATAATTTAAAAAGTATTCTCAACACAATAAAGAACAATAATACAAGTATGAAACAATGAATTTAATAAAAGCCAAGACTTAGATGTTGTTGTTAATAATTTACAAAGGTATGAATTCAAATGAATTTAACTAATAGATTGAATATTGAGGATAAATATCGTTATGATTAACACTTTTACAAGTTGTTTGTACTCAATTTATTTATTTTTTCCTTTAACACACTTTGATATTTAAAATATTTACCTTGACTATTTTTAATATAGTATGAGTCAAATTGGTCAAACTAACAAACATGATATAATGCACAATTAATTTACAACAAGTTTTTAATGAAAGTGAAAATAAATCATATTAAACTAATAAGTTAAATCTCATCCATTCAAAAGTTGGTGATTGCTTGGCTTGTAAAAGTTTCAGTATTCAAATAGCTTTTTTAGACTATTTCAACCCTATTTTTTTATAAAAATCTATTCCAAGGCTTATCTGAGATTTTTGTTCACATCACTCCTTCCAGTGTTCCAGTGTATGATGGAAATTACTGGAACTTTAGTTATCCGACATGTTTCGGTAGTCGATTTTACGTACCATATTCACGGAAGTCGTTAGGTGATGGAACATGATGTGTTACCATGATTTGTAGATTCAATTGGAATGTTTTCTAAAATGTTATGAAACAATGAGTTGAATCCAATCAGAATAATTATAGCGCAGCAGAGCACAACAAACTGGTCCATCTATTTAACAATCACAATTAGCAAACACTCCACTCCAGCTTATTAAGACCTTTGATCGGGTAAAAATGTAATAGACGCACCAAACTAATACAAATTGATAAATTTAGCCCCTGAGAGAAGTATTGTAGAACATGTGCTATACTAACTCAATTAATTAGAGATAGTTTAAGAGATACAAACTAAATGGACAGATCTCTTTTTCCTTCAAAAAGCATTACTGCTACAGCTGCTCACGGCACGATATCATTAAAGTATGTTGGCTGGCTGACACACCACCACCAGTATGACCAATAGAAGTAGATCAATAAACTCCTGTTTTAAAGTCAGGTTTTAAAACCACTTACAGTAAACCTGCTGATGTATTGATATTTTATTATTTGCTCTATACATGGCTCACTTCGTATATTAGTATTATCAAATTGAAATAAAGAGGACATGCCCTCTTTTCTTAAGTGCAGTCACAGTAAATCTTTGAGAACCAATATATTTGATTCGATAAAGGCTATGCACTTTTTAATTATTGCCAAAGGTAAAAATTTAAGTTTAGTTATATTAATAAACATTCTTTACTAGCCTAGGAAAAAGGATTTAAATATTTGATGACTTGAACAGTGGCGGCTCGTAGCTAAAATTAGTGGGGGTTGCTGCTCCAGAAAATGTTTAGCCTTTGTTTTAAAATTGTGTAAAAGGAAAAAAACATGTATAAAAAAAATTATTCGAGAACTTGATAAAATCTTTGCGAAAAAAACCAAACTTTTTTACTTGCTTTAACTTAAATTGTTACAGTTCAAGCTTGAGCTATTAATTTAAAAATGAAATCCATTTTTCTTGTTTTAATTTGCGCAAAAAGTTCAATAATTTTCTTCTTGATCTCTGGATGGCAATTGATGAAATTTTTCTCCATTGAAAGTACCGCAAGCGCATTTAGTCTTTCTGTTAAATAAAATAACCCCCAAAAAAATGAATAAAATAGAATAGCTGAAAGCAAAATAATAATCTAATTTTACACTTTATCACATTCAAGAATATGGTACACAGTTTTTAAGCACAACACACGCTGAGTAAAAAAAACCTTCCACCATCACGCCAGAGCCGGCACTGCGAGAGAAACAGTGCTCTCTCTACCTTGCAGTTCCGCCTTCCTCCCCACCCCCACCTATGTGTGCATGTGCACAACAGTCAAACAACACATGAATGGCACTGTGAAGCGCACAGTTATATAAAAAAAATTGTATCTTTTTCATAAACTGGGGGATGGCTACTGAAGTACTGACATTAAACTTAAGAAATATATATTGTACTACAAAAATATATAAAGAATTAAAGAGAAACAGGACTCATTATATTAAATGTTATCGATAATATTAAGTGGAAATAGGGGGTGCTGCAGTTCCACAGTGCCTATACATGAGCCACCATTGGACTTGAAGGAAAGAATAAAATTCTGGGAGCTCAAGGAAGAAGCAGAGGGCACTGGCGATCTAAGTTTACTCACAAAAGGAATGGACCTGTCGTAAGACCTAATAAAATAATTAGCTTTCACTAAATATTCATGAATGTATCTCTCTCAGATTTTTCTGCTAGTTTGTGCCTGGAAATTGTGCTGTGGAATCTAGCTTTTATACATGATTTTTGAGATTTGGGTTACCCATTAAACATAATTTGCTTATTTTGGTGAAATTTTTAAAATAAAAATTACTTTATCGAAAAAATTATAATAATAGGATACAAAGTCTTCAAATAACTTTTAAAAATAGACCTATAATATCATCAACACTCATATTAATGTATATTTGGATGTTTAAGCTGTTTAATAATTAATAATGTTCATAATTGGACCATTATATATTTCAATTACTATAGTATTTGGGGAGATAAGGAAGATAGAGAAACAGCGTTGCTCCCTAAAAAGTGGGGGTGGGAGGTTGCGGGAGTTCCCACCCGGGAAACATTTTTATTTCAAAGGATGCAAATGGTAATATTTAAGCTAATTGGTACCAAAATCGGGTCCTTGGTCTATCCTCTGTTACTGTGTACGCCACTGGTTAACAAGAATGTGTTTACACATTCTTCTTCACACCCAGGATTTGCAGTTGGTGGGGGTGGGGGCATATGGTAATATCATCTGCCCCTTCCTGACACAATAATGTTTACATAATTGCTCTAAAGTAATAATTTCAATTACTGTACCCACTTTAAAACTTTATTTACAAAAAGTAAAGGCTTTTAACCATTTCTAGGAAATATATTACGGTATCACAGGTCCGGTTTTCATTTGCGTGCAAATTTACAGTTAAATTAAAAATCAACAGGAAAAAGTATTCCTTTGAAAAGCCATAATTAAAGCAAAAAATTATTTGTTTTATATTAAATATAATTGATTAATTGACAGAACATAGTGCTAATCATATTTTTGTAATATTAATAATTTTCTGGGAGAGGGTATCCATCTGGAGGGTGGAGGCTTCAGCCCCCAAACCACCGCCGTCCCCCTCTTCCCCAACCGTGGGTGCACCCCTGACCATGTCCAGGTTAAGTAAAGTTAACAGATCATTCAAAAGGGTTGCTTAATAGGTTTCTGCCATTGAAAGGATTTTTAATAAAGACATTAATATAATTACAAATTACAACTTAAGCTTAAATTTAATTAGGATTGAAAAAAAGTCACATTTTATGTTTGTTAATATAGATAGTTTGTAAAAATTAATTAGAAATTAGTCCTTTGACTATTTCCTTGGATAAATTTCAGTCTTATTTTCATGTTGTCTGATAACCCAAAATGGATATTAAAACTCTCAAGTATAGTACAACAATGTATTTTATGTTTGAAATAGTGAATAGATATAATATATCATATTATTTATTGACTTCCCTTCCTCACACAAAATTAAAATTAGTAAAGGAAAAAATAAAGATACCTAAATTTATAAAATGATATGTGTGTTGTAATTTAAAAACATAAAATACAACTTCATTGTGTATTTTATTTAAGCTTAGTTATAAGAGATTAAAAGATTTTTTCACTTCAGCCATTAAAATCTTGAGACAAATTACATTTTGTTTTGAAATAAATTATGAACTAATTTTATTTATAGTTTGAATTAGAAATGTGTTCGCCCTAAAAGTAAGACTTTTTCAAACAATAATGTATTTTTAATGGCTTTTTGACTTCATCCCAACCTTGTTTTTTTATCCGGCCTCAAATTACATTATGTTCTTAATATTGTTGTAAACCTTTGGTACTTGTTTTTAGTGTTTATTTTCTCTATCCTATCAATTTTTTTTTATGTGAGAAAATTCCTTGCTTACATTTAAATGGTTTGTTTCGGGCATTTTTGTGTACAGCTTGAGTTCAGTCATACTGATTGTATAGTTCATCAATAAAAACTTTGCTCTTTTCTATTAGTTGAAAAATTATAGCCATATATCAAATATGTCATTTTGCCAAGTGACGTTACTTTCCAAAGTGACATACAGCTATGAGCCAAATTAATAATAAACCATATGCAGTAGAGTCTCAGAAACTCGACCTAATGTGGGCTGAGATGGTGTCGAGAGTTTTATGAAATAACTTTCATAAGATGCATGTTTACTCAGTCATGTTTACTAAACAAGGATGAATACAGTACAGTATTGGATATTATGGGTACAGTTGTACTGTACTTTAGTATTGCATGGTACAGTAACAGTAATATACATACAGTACAATATATTACATGTTATACACAGAATGTCAAGTTATCGAGTGTCGAGTTTCTGAGACTACTGTATTTTGAAACCTCACAGTGATCAGAAATGATCAAAGTTAATGTGGACCAACTTTAACGAGTAGGTTGGGGAGGGCACTCTATTTTGTAATAATTGTATTGCTCTTGCTCCTAAAATTGAAAATTATTAGTTAAATTAATATTAAAAGTCTTGACAACATAACAATGTTGAGTAAAATTTATTTGTAATTATTTAGAACAAAACTTTTTGAATAAAAATGAGCTTAAAGAAGATTATTACTTATTTTTCCTTTTAACTTTATTTCCGGTGGTTATTTATAACTTTAATGTTTTTGTTAAAAACACATTTTTTATACTCTGCTATTGTATTTACATGGTAATAATATACTCGTTTATGAGACTAATAGACTTATTGTTAAAAAAAATGCTTGTTAACTTTAAATAAAATAATTTTCATTAGTAATAGGTACCATGGATGGAACTAGAATTGTATAGTAAATCCATAGAACTGTTAGCTTTGTTCTTGGGGTGTTTTTGTTGCCTCTATATAATAACACTTTTCAAAGGAGTTTTATAATATTATTTATGAGCATTACTATGAATGTACTTACATAACCATTATTCAAGGAACAGCTTAATTACTGTAAATTTTTATTTCAGACTATTTTGGAGATATCGACACAGAAGATAAAATGAAAAATTTGTCAAATTTTCAGAACTATCATCATTTGGGCACTACAAACGCTAATAGCAAAGGCCTATGTTCTTACGGTGAACTTGGTCACACAAAGTCTCGCAAGTTCGTCACGATGCCTGGAAGGTCTTACAAAGAACCATCAGTCATAACACAAGGATCTGAGCAGGAACCTTTCCAATGTCCAAACTGTTATAAACTGTATCGATACAAGGGAAATTTGAATGTTCATATTAAAAATGAGTGTGGGATAGAACCACAATTTAAATGTCCATTTTGTCCATTTAGAGCAAAATTGAAACATAACATGTTAAAACATGCAAGAAGACGGCATTCAGAAAATATATGACATGTATAATTTCAACATTAGGTTTACTCTTTTATATCAAATTAAATCATATTACTAAATAGTTATATGCTAAATTATTGATACTAATAGTTTTAACTAATAATATTTTAAAGAAAGAAATCATTAATATTATAAGGTTACTTATAATTTAAATTTAAAGTTTAGTAATGAAGTGCTGCTTTAAAAAACAAATTTTCTGTGTTTACCTAAAGCAGCTTCATTTCTTATTGAGATATAGTTTTGATAACTCTACAGCTATTTTACTAAGATGTTAATCTAATCTATTTACTATGTTCATATTTTGTACTCGGTTATTTAATGCTTATCCTCTACAATTTTTAAATAAATATTAACGTCATGTTTATCTTTTTTATTAGTGTTTGGCCTCAAACATCATTGGGATGTTAGTGACTAACAACCTCGCAAACAATATTATCAAATTCTTGCTGGGCCAAACTTTATTTTTCACATGCATTGAGAGTAAAAGAATTGTTGAGAGTAAGCGTATAACCTGAATGGCTAGTAGGACGCGGTGCTAAAATAATTGAGAGTAGTTCATACTTCACTGTAGCCTTTGAGTTATCAATATCAAAATAATCTGTTCGTGTATCTTTAACATTTCAACTCATTAATTCCAGGTCATTGTATCTGATCCAAGGATAAATCATGGTGATATATATTGCTTGGATATATTTATTCTTCACACGAGTCATTTAATAAGATGAAATGCTTATTAATAGCTTTTTAATAAATAGAACATTATTCTTTTAGTTCAGACTACTAATAATTTTTTATATAGTTTGTGAATTATTTAAAGTCATTAAATTATGTCATTTTTTAATACAATTTTAATTCTTACGTTTCATTTCAAAACTTTTTTTTTACCCAAACAATGTATAGTAGTAAATAAATTGTTTTTGAAACCATTTCCAACTATTTTATTTAATCAGAAAAAAAAACTCGAACCTCCAATTCTGAAACATTAAACAAAGCAGGATGAAACTAAACCCTGATGCTTCAAGGGAATTAAAAGCTGAACCAACACTTCATAAACTATTTTTAATAACCTGTTGCTTTTTTTTTTCACTACGCCTACTACCCATCCTGGCTAGAAACATTTTAATTGCTTAGATGGGGTACATACAGGAAGATAAAATTTCACAGAAATTAACTCACATTTTTGTGAAAGGAGGATGTGAAACCATTTAGGAAAAACTACCCTTAATACATCTGGCCAGGATTACAGGATTAAAACCCCAACCTTCCCTTACTCTCCAGCTAAATTAGATTACCTCGACATTTTGTCCAATATGGGTGTTAGTAAATAAAAGATAGACTAGTTTAAATCGCGACTGCTACATAAATACACATAACTGAATAGTTCATATTTAAATTCTATGTCTCTATTATTATTATTATTATTATTATTATTATTATTATTATTATTATTATTAAATGGCAAATTATTTTTAGAGAAAAATACTGTGTACATTAATTTATCATGTGTTTACCATAAGTAAACGCTGAAAAGACTTATTATATAATAACACAGAGAAGACAGATTGATTAAGGATGATAATCTAGATATTACGGCAAACAACATATAATCTGTTAGGGTTAATAAATTCAAATATTTAGGAACAATTTTTACTAGCGATAACAATGTTAGATTGGAATTTAGGAAAATAATACAGTCGGTAAATGCTTGTTATCACCCAGTCAGTAAGTTTTTGGCGTTTTGCCTGCTGTCAAGAAATGTAGAATTCGGAATATACAAAGCTGTAGTTTTACAGGTTGTTCTCTATGGGTGTGAATGTGGCCTCCTATCTTAAATGTCAAAAACAAATTTAGATTGTTCGTAAACAGGGTGCTTAGAAAGATATTTGGTCCAAAATTGTATGAAGATAGTGGGGAGTGGAGGAGACTACATAATGATGATATGCATGCCCTGTACTTATCACCAGACATTGTTAGGGTAGTAAAATCTCGCAGGTTACAGTGGGCAGGTCATGCAGTGTGAATGGGAATATCTAAAACCACGCTCAAGGTGTTGAATTGAAAACCCAATGGGAAAAAACCACTGGGAAGACCCAGACGTAAATGGGAGGATAACATTTAGATAGACCTCAGAGAGTTAGGGTGTAATGAGATAAACTGGATATAATTATCTCAAGATAGGGATAGGTGGCATACTTTTGTGAGTGTAGTAATGAACTTTCAAGTTCCTAATGCCATAGTGAAAGTGTCAGAATTTAAATTTTGTCGGCCTCATGTAGTGAGTTTCTTACTATTCAAATAGTCTAAAAGAAGTTGACAACTGAAGTTCTTTAATAATATGCTCCTAAATACAAAAGAAAATTGTATTTGATAACCTTTTCCATCCCTAAAACTATCAGCTTAGTTAGTAAATAAGCGGTATAACCCGAACAAGACGTAAGATGCAGTGCTAAAAAATAAATGATAATGGCGATAGTAATAATTTAACCCTTTATAACAATGGAGGAAGTTTACATCAAGACTGCATAAGTTTATAGGTTTATTGTAAGTTATATAATTTATTTTGCTTATGTTTATGAAACAGTGTAATTTATTAATTTAAAAGAGTCAACTTTATTTTAGGCTCTTCCATAGTTGAGAGTGCCAGGACGTAAGCTCTTCAATGGCTGGTTCTTCTCTACATTTGACAATGCATGCATTCTAAACGGGGAGTGATCTGGCACAAGTACACTTATTTCCTTTGCCATGACACAGAGAACAATACATCAAACCACCCCTAGCTAAATCCTATATATTCCACTGTTAAGTCTTCACCATATTTTGGCACTGTTATTTAGTTGTGTAGAAAAGTCGGCATATAACCATGTTATTTAACTGTGGCTTTATTAAAAGTGATGTGACTCCTGACTCTGTGATGTAATTGTTAAACATATGTTGTTCTTTTTATTTTTCTTGATTCTTTTTAAAGCGTATAACATTCAGATATAAACATAAGACCTATGAGACCTATGAGTGATCTAACTTCTATGCATTCCCTATTGCATATACCCCTGTCTTGCTCGGTTTCTGACCAGTAGATGGAATTAACAGGGGGGTGAAGGCAGACATTGGGATGAGTCATGACTAGGAGAATGCTCCAACAACCCGCAACATTTTTCAGAACTATGACCATAATTGACCAACATACCAACAATATCAAGTAATTAATTACTTAATATCATAATAAACTATCTTATTTTGTGACATGGATCCATATTTTTAACTCATATATATTCAAAGATTAACTCAAATATATCTATAAGCCTATTTTTAAAAATCAGGATTAATAAATAATTAATTGGTTAAAAAAATGGTTGCATTGGGATACAAATCCAGCCCCACCCCCTGTTTCACCTTGTTGAAGCTCTGACCTTGTTCCATGCACTTTGGGGACTAGGGCGCGGCTTCCTCTTGCAGTTTGCTGGCGAGACTTGGGTGGGATATGTGCACAAGGATACACCGATTTCCTGAAAATGTTCCCATAGACATGTAACAATGGAATGTGTGAACTGAGCTCTGCCCGGAGCTAGATGTTTCTCAAGCCATAGAACAAGAGCAAGTCACCAGTCACCAAAGCACTCTTATTTCCCGCTCCCCTCTCTTTCTCTCACTCCCTATACGAGGCACTTTCTTGCCAGTCACTGTCTGCCATGTGATCCTACGAACCTGTATATAAATTAGCGCTGGTCAATGTGAGGACGACTCGTACATTAGCTACAGAGGAGCAAGCCTCAAGCTGGTGGAGATGTATCACTGGTTGGCCGCATAGCTGTCTCATTCTAAATCTCTTTTTTTGATTTAAATTCTTTTCTCATTTTATATTAACTTTAAAATTCTGTTTTGATACTTAATGTATTCAAATTTCCAATATGCATATTTTATAGTCGGAGTCAAGGACACCTTTTTTTCATCGTTCCAGTATTTGACTTTGCATGGATTTTGGTGAGATTAGTTTTACCTAAATGTTTGTCTTCATGATTTAAATGTAACCTTTGTTAACTTAAAGGATCCTCCTTTTTGATGATCAATGCCGAGAGGTCTATCTAATTCTATATTGTTATGGTGGCAAGTGAATATTTGTTGTAGTCGCAGGAGCCTATTCATGATAGCAGTTTATATTTGTAATGTTGAGCACGATTTTACAAGGGCAGTACCCCTTTAAGTAAGTATTGTCATTTTTGATTTAAGTTATTAAAGGACTCAAGTTCTGTATGACCTTGAATAAAAGGTAGAACTGTTCACACTTATTTTTATATCTGGTTTCAGATTATAATCTATTTATATAAATTTGTTTTTGCCGGATACCTTATGACACAAT
>CABEEJ010001399.1:140248-155490 GCA_901482245.1 Timema douglasi
TGTGTTTGTGTTGTTTGCCTCACGCTTCTGCGCAGAGCTTTCCCCCGCTGTGTGGCCGCCCCCCCCCCCCCCCCAGACACACACACTTGTGGATTATAAACGCCTTGCTACGGACATCTCTGTAGCTATTCTATCATTTTGTCTAAACACAAAAATTACTGATGTTTTAAATATCATTAAAATAAATTCAATTCTTAACTATAATTTTCTATTGAAAAATTATACTAGACTATAAATATATTTAGATGTTGATATTAAAAAATAACAACTAGTTCAGATTCAATAACTGTAATAAAGTAATTTATTTTTTGACACAAAAAAATATCACTTTTTTCTGAATAACTGGTATCTTCACTAATAAAGAATGTATCTAAAACTTGTAGAGTCACATTCTTAACTTTTAGACACAAACAAAAAAATATCATATAAAACTACATTTTGACAGCTAAGAGATAATTTAACTTAATATTATTAATATAGGATTGAGCTATTTTTCATATTGCTAGTTTTTACTTTACCATAAATGAGCTAGAGTGTATTAAACTTGTAAAGAAAGTGTGCAACTATTTCTTTAAATGGAGTTTTGAGGCAAATCTATTTGTGTAGGCAAGATTTCATCTGATTCAAGTTGATTGTGTTTCAGATCAATATGTACAACACAGTGAAGATAGTTTCCACAATATTTTCTCTGGAGAAGAACTTTTCAAGAAAAATTCATCACATTTGTTTAATGAAACTGAAAATAGTTTAAATCAAGGATATTTGGACCAAGCCACCAATAATTCTTCACAATCATTCATTTGGAAAAAAACTAAAAACCATTTGAGGAAAAATAAACATTCTAGATTCCAGACAAAAAATACATGTCCCAGTAACCTACCGGGCATTTTTCATTGCCCAAATTGTGGGAAGATTTATCGTTATAACAGAAACCTGTTGAGTCATATGAAATATGAGTGTGGGAAAGATATGTACCTACTTTGTCCTTACTGTCCTCATAAAACAAAACTAAAAGGAAACTTAAAGGCACATATTCTTGCAAGACATAATAATGTAAAATTATGCTAGAATTTAATTCTCTTAAACCTTTTCTTTAGTTGTAAAATAATTAATATAACTGATAAAAAAATTAATAACAAAGGTAGAAAAAATTGGAACCCAATGGGGGGAATAAGGGAAGAAGCCTACATCTTAGATTGTTGGGTTGAATAACTGTGAAATTATCCTTAACTTCAGAAGTCAATAACTCTATACACAACTCTAGTTGAAGTATGTTTGGGTTATGAAATGTAAAACTTCACATTTGTAAATGCTACGTTTTTGAACACACCACTTTATCTTTCTCTGGACCACTCTTGTTTACAATGATCACTAAACTATTTTTGAGGCCCCCATTATCTTGGCAGGGTAAAGTATTTGTAGACTACCCAATTATCATTAATAATATTACTTGACTTGGGATTTTAAAGCATTTCCAAAATCTATGATGCAACTATTTTGTTTCCATTTAACCTAGGCGAAGGGTCAGCAATATGCAGCCCGCGGGCCATTTGAGTGGCCTGCAGTTAATTTTTAAACTGTCTCCATTCCTAGCATGTGCTTTAGTGACACAACCTCAACCATTCATCCAAAGATTGTTCATTTTGAATGTACTTTCAAAAGGTTGTAAACAATATTCTGTCCTAATTCATGTAGATGGCACAGTATTACGATTCATTTCTGTACGCTGCATCCACAGACATATAACAATTACGCTGATTTACTTTACGTCCTCAACTAAATTCTTATTTGTTCTCCATGACTCCACTACTGAATTTTCAGCACCACTATTTTATTCTTATTAAATATTCCTAACATATTTCATTCCTGCTTGTATTCGAACCCCGATATTTCCTTCCAATATCCATCTACATTTGTCTGGCTCTGTATCTTCCACGGAAACTGAACTTAGCTGCAATCTAGCGTCAGGCTGAGAAAACTACCTTGTCCACTACTTCAGAGGCGCTAAATTTGAATTAACGTAAGACTTGTTCTGCATATTTTATTTTTGAGCTTTTCTCTTTAATAAGTTTTACTCTTATTGTTATTACCTTTCTTTTGTTTTATCCTTCTAATCTGTTCTAATCTCAGTAATAGTTTTTTTCTCTATTTCCAAAAGTAGTGAAAGCATTCCTTTAAATATATACTTTCATTGTTTTGCAACCTCTAAGTTTCTCTTTGTTTGGTTACTGTGAAAACCATTGTAAAAAAAAAGAAAAATAAGATCTGACTCTCAAAAAGTACGCACTGGTTTTGCATGAAGCAAATGCTAGTGCAAATACTAGAAGTTAATTTCATTGGATAAAGTTTCTGTTCCATCAATGAGCACTGGCTGGAATCGAAGAATGGACCTGGTTTTCAATCAAACAAGAGAAATTCACAAGAAGGACGAGTAACTTTTTTTTTTTTAGGATCTAAAAATGTGAGTGCTACAGCCATAGTCAAGAAATGGTCTGCATTGTTTTTTTTGGTCTCATCACCTCAAGACTACAGGGAAACAAGTAATATCTTTAATTTTTTTTATTAACAATTCAGGGCTACTAATTTGTTGTATCACCCATTATAATATGTTAAATACTTACCTGGAGGCTCTTATGCCACAGTGTTCACTGGTTAGTGTTATGTGTTATCTTGGTACCAGATAGGTAGGACATTTTTATTCACTACTTCCACAATTAAAATATATATGTATACACTGATTATTTGAGTATTAGATAATTTAAATTTCCCTCTACTTACCATATGACCTTTTTTCCATTTCACTAAAAACAAAAATAACAACCAAAATTATTATTTTTTTAGATGGTTTATTTTGACAAACTTTTTTTATACACTTATGTTTATCCTTTCTGGTGAGAGTGATTGATTGTTTTTTGTTTTTTTCAAGGCTATAGAGTAAGAGTCCTTTTATTTGTGAGTATCACACAACTTACTGGCGCTCACCCCTTTATTTTACTTGTATTTAGTATTTTCGCCCAGATCCAGGGATTACGGTGGATACACTTCAAAGGGTGAGTTCCCTTGGTAATTATGTTTTTCTCTATCGAACCACATTAAAATCACAAAAATATCCTTCTTCTTTACATCTCTGTGGATACCTTGAGAAGTTAGTCTCTTTTTCATGTGTTTTACCGACTTGAGCTGCTCGCTAGTGAGAGGTTATTTTTCTGCATTATTAGTTACAAGGTTCTCTCCCTATTTCATATTTGTTATTACTTCCCTAATATTGGACCAGGAAATGGCCAACAGTCAGCTTTCTATATCTATTATTTTATCTATGGCTAGCTCTACAGCATTTTAGCAAACCCACATATGTACTGCCATCTATGTTCCTTGCACAGGCTAAACTGGTTTGTGAGTTTGTTTTTGTCTTTTGTTATGTGACCATTATTTTACTAAAATAAAATTGTTAAGACTCTCATTAAACAATGTCAACACAAGAAAAAGGAAAATTGACTTTGATGGAAGAGTATTTAATAATAGTAGGAAAACAATTTTTTTTTAAATGGAAAACAATAGGAATCCATAATTTCTTATATGTTGAGAATGTGCAGCCATTATAAAGAAGTATATTATGTAATGACACTACAAGACAATAATTAAGAATAATTTGACTGTTTTAAGGACACTTTATGTATTAAAAATTAAGCCATTATAGATCATCACTCAACAAAGATATTTGAATAAATTGTAGTCAAAACTAATTTTGTATAATTGCTAGTTAGTTTTAATAATGGAGTTGGTCCAGAAAAGAAAAATGTAATCAATATAAACTCGCACGATTATATGACAAATAGACGATATACAAAATTATACTCAACATCTGTTAAAAAAAATCATTTCAATATCTTTATTTTGTCTTGGATAAAAGTTATGACACTAAAAATATTGCTCATATCTTAATATTTATTAATGGAGTAGAGGCACTTTTTAATAACGTTTGACAAAAATTCTGCTCTTCACAGTTTAAAAGCAAGGACTAGTACCACAAATATATTTTTTCCATGTGCATGAAATTTAAAGCTCATTGGGATTAAAGTGGGAAAATTTACAAAATACTAAAACTTATGGATGATTGAGAATGAGTGGTCAAAAATCAACTGTATTGGCTTGTGTTCTACAAAATAAAATTTATATAATGGGTAATGTTGACATACTGATCTTTCATTGCATTATTCAACATACATAATGCATGAACATTTTAAAACTGACCACAATTATAGATGTTATTGTAACAACAATACATTTCATTAAAATATATAATGAATATTTGGAGTAGTTTTTTAAACAATTATAAAAAAACATTTTCCTTTGATATTAAACATGTTTCTGATCATTTACAATTCTAGGTAATTGATTGATTTGCATGCAAACGATATGTTAAATATTTCTAAGTTAGTCTTTCAATTCCTTCATTTCCTCTTCCGAAAATTATTATAACAATGTTTCCAAGCACATTTAATTATGAGCCAACATCTTCATGAATGAATTATGGTATATAAAAAACAAATTCCATCCAAATCGACTGAATTGAAAGATGAATGATAATTTTTGTTAGACTAGTCCAAAATATTGAGGAAATATCAACAATACTCTCGTTAATTTTTTCATATAAATTCTTGAAAAAAATTAGGGTACTTGAAAACAAGCTGCTTAGGAAGATATTTATTCCTAAAGGGATGAGACTACTTGGGAGTGGCGGACGTTATAAAGTGATGGGTTACATAACCTGTACTCATCACAAATCTTTAATAGGATAATTGAATCTTGTAGATTACGGTGGGCAGGGCCTGCAGCATGAATGGAAGAATCTAGAACCGTGTTCAGGGTATCGACTGGCAAACCCAATGGGAAGAGACAGTTGGAAAGACCTAGATACAGATGGGAGGATAACATTAAAATGAATATGAAAGAGATACGGTGTAATGGGATGGACTGGATAGTGTTGAATTATAACAAGAAAAAAATTTATGTTCAGAGGTTGTAGACCAATTGAGAATAACTAATTAGCAGTTTGATATGTTTATTATTATTATTATTATTATTATTATTATTATTATTATTATTACTATTATTATTATTATTATTATTATTATTATTATTATTATTATTATTATTATTATTATTATTATTATTATTATTATTATTATTAGCTCCGCGTCTTACTACCCGTTCAGGTTATACGCACTTACGCTAATGTGCTATGGTAGGGTGATTGTGAGATGAAATGGAGGACCTACAGTTTAACGTGGAATCCGAACCACGGTGGAGGCCTGGTATTCCCCACATTCACAAGATGTCTTGTCAGAGGTGAAGGAAGGGTTTGGTAATCATATAAGATATGTTTATTAATAATCAGAAATAAACATTAATAGATATTACGAACAAGAAACAACGAAAGCATATGTGCGTGGCAACAATCATATTAGTACTGTCTCTTCTCAGTCCAACGCACACACAACATTATCACTTCCATTGAGCACACACCTGTGCGCCACAGATGTCACTACATTTTTATTCGCTGTAATATAAATTTACCTATACTTCAACATACCGCCATAAATTAGATTACAGTCCAACCTTAATCATTAACCAATTTATATCACATTCATTACATATCTGAATTTTTCAAACCTATTTCGATCTAATGGCTTAGTAAATATATCAGCCACATTTTCATCAGAATCTATTTTAACAATATCAATTTCTGCTTTAACATAACTCTCATTTACAAAATGATAATGTGTCTCTATATACTTTAAATTTTTTGTTAAATTACCATATTTAGCTATATTTATTGCACCAAAATTATCTTCATACATTTTTATCAGCTCACAAATTTCAATATTAAATCTAGCAAAATATATTTCACAACTTTTAATTCACTAACATACTCAGACAATGCAACATACTCAGCTGATGTGGATGATTTTGTTACACTACTCTGTATCTTAGATTTCCAAATATTCACATTTCCATACATTTTAATAACATATCCAGTCGTAAATTTTCTGTCAATAATATCACCTGCTCAATCAGCATTTACATAACAGTTTAAAAGCTCTACATTAACATTTCTATTAAAGGTTAACTTTAATTCTTTGATCAAAACTAAATACTTTAATACCCACATAGCATATTTATAATGAGTATTATCAAAACAATTTTGAAATCTACTTAAATAATTTACGCTGAAACTTATATCTGGTCTTGTTCCTGAACTAATATATAAAAGAGCTCCAATTATATTTCAATACTTTATTTCATCACATGCTGACTGTGTGGTTTCTAATTTTTAATTTCGTTCCGTCGGAGTAGCATACAATTTAGAATTTTAAATACCATATTTCCTTGCTAATAACAAAATATAATTTCTTTGATCCAAAGTCATTTTTTCTTTATTGCATTCATAAATATATTAATACCTAAATAAGTTTTTATTTTGCCCAAATCTTTCATCTGAAATCCTTTAAACAATAAATTTTGCACGAAATCTAACTTTGTTTTATCTTTACAACATATGAACAAATCATCTACAAACAAAATTAAATATACATTATGATTGTTCTTATCGTTTAACATATATAAGCAACAGTAATTCTCGCTTCTTATAAAACCAAAAATTTTCAAATAAGTATCGAAACACTCATACCAAACTCTTGGGCTTCCTCTCAATCCGTACAATGCTTTATTCAATTTGAGTACTTTATCCATACCATCCTCATAACCTCGTGGTTGTTTTACATAAACTTCTGATTTAACTTTTCCATTCAAAAACGCTGTTTCTTCATCCATTTGCTCAATAATTAAATTATTCTGACAACAATATGATAATAACATGTTTAACATTGGCATTCTTGCTACTGGAGAGTATATATTATCAATTAAATCAGTCTGCTGGTATTCTCTAATTACTAACCTAGCTTTATAAACATTATTAGCCTTTTTCGTATAAACCCATTTTAAATCTAGTATTTTATTATCTTCTGGTTTAATAACAGACATCCATGTCTTATTTTTATCCAAGCAATTCATTTCCTTATCCATTGCATTTTTCCAATTTTTAGAATCATAACTATTCATTGCATCATTATATGAAACAGAATTTTCCGCATTTACATAGTTTACATAAACAATATTACTATACACAATATTATCATCATTAAGTCTAGCAGGTTTTCGTTTTTCTCTGGTTGGTCTTCTCAACACTAAATTTGAATTTTGATCATTTATATTTCCATTTGTTATTTCATGTTCATTTTTATCACTATCATTTTCATTTCTACCTTCATTTAAACCTATATCATAAGCTTCTCTTGACTCTTCTCTAAAACCTATATAAATTGTACCATCTTCAATTATATCTATATGTCTTGTTATGACTATCTTGTCATTTAGTAAAACTCAATACCTAACAGTTTCATAACCTAACAAAATACCTAGATCTGCTTTTCTGTCCCCTTTTGAATTTCTTTTTTGTTCAGGCACTCTTACAAATACTTTACTTTCATATATTCTTAAATGTTCTATATTAGGTTTCTCACTAAACAGTATTTCATAAGGTGTTTTATTTTTCTCTACAGTATTAATAATTGTCCTATTTTTCAAATAAGCAGCTGTTTCGACTAGTTCAGGCCAGAACCTATTATGTACTTTGGCCTCTGCTAATAAACATCTAGACATATTCATAATATCTCTGTTATACTTTTCTGCTGTCCCATTTAATTCATGAACATATGGTGGACTTGGTTCAATAGAAATTCCTTTTTTCACTAGCAAAACTATATATCCCTATTCATGTACTCCTAGCCATTGTCACATCTCAGTCTTACTTTCTAGCAATTTACATAGTCAATAAAACAAATGTATACTTCACTTTTCGATTTGATTCAATAAATTTTAGCTACCTTACTGTACTCATCTATAAAAGTTAGAAAATATTTCTCAACTTTTGAACCTGTAGTACTGTGTGGTCCATTTAAATCAGTATGTACAATCTCTAAAAAAATTTTGCTCAAGTTCTCTCATTTTTAAATGGTAAATTATGCATTTTACTTTGCAAACATATTCCACATTTCAAATAATCAGACCATAGTTCCTTTGGCAAACCTCCAAGCATTTGTTTATCACACGTTGTTTTTAGATAATTAAAATTTACATGTCCTAATGTTCTTTGATATCTTTCCTTTTCTGTCATACTTAATTTGACTGTTATATTTGATTCAGTTTTTACAGTTTCACTAGTTGTATGATACAAATCATTTTTCTTACACGCTAAAGTAATTAAATTTCTCTTTGGATTATATATTTTTGAAATGTTTCCTACTGATACAATTTTATTTTTATTTGTAACTTTCTCATAAATAACTATATTTCTATCCATTTCTTTCACATAAAATACATTTAACACTTTATTTTCAACCATTTGACCATCAACATTGAATTTGTGTAAAATATTACTTATTTTAGTTGCTTTTAAAAAACGACCATTTCTGACTTTAACATTTACTGGTACTTTGAGTTCAACAAATTCATAAAAATATTCATCATTATTTATGATATGATCAGAGCAACCACTATCAAGTAACCATTCTATTTTACCGACACAACTATTAACTTCAAAGTACAATTTTTCCAATCCTGGTCTTACCTCGATTTATGTATTAAAACTGCTTGTAATACCGTCTTCAGTTTGCTGTCCTTGTTGATTTTGCCTTTGTTACCAACTGCCAGATCGACGATATTGACTTGAACCTTGACCGGCTCCTCTTCCACCACCGCCACCATGATGTTGCCAATGTTGTTGTTGGCATCTGCCTCCATGCTGCTGAGTGCCGCCTATGGGCTTCCACAAATTTTCGCTTGGTCTCATGCTTATACATTGAGCCTTAAAATGTCCATACTTGCCACACTTAAAACATGTTTGTTTTTAACCTTAAATGTACTTGAACTGTTTTTTCTTCCTTCCTTATTTTCTTTTGATTCAACCATTTTTATTTTACTCTTTACATATTCAACAGTTTGATCACTTTCTTTCAGTACATAAATTAAATCACTAACATAGCTTAACGAATTTAGAAGCATTTTAATCATGTAGCTCAATTTTTCTTTTTCACATACATTAGCACTTGCACGTTTAAGTTTGTTCACTAACTTTTCAAACTCAGTAAAAAAGGTACTTGAATCTTCAAAGTCTTTTATCCTAAATTTATCTAATTTATTTTGTATACAAATTTTCAATGCAGTAGATTCCTTTAAGTACATTTCATCGAACTTTTCACAATTCCGTACGCCGTCTCTTTGAGAAATACCACTGTAAATCACATTGATTGCCTTCATGTCCTTCTCACCCCACTCGTCCTCTTTATCTGTCGTACCTTTTTCTCTCGTAGATGCCTCTTCCCATTTCTTTAATTTTAAAATCATTGTTATTCTCTTTTTCCAACACTTGTAGTCCTTGCCATCAAAAACAGGAATTCTCATTTCATCTGCCATCTTGAGGCTTTCATTTTAACCACGCCCTGCAACCATGTTTAATCATAATGAGAAAAAGTTTATGTTCAGAGGTTGTAGACCAATTGAGAATAACTAATTAGCAGTTTGATATGTTTATTAATAATCAGAAATAAACATTAATACAAATTACATACATGCAAACTATGCCCGTACAAGAGACAACGAAAGAATACGTGTGCGGCAACAATCATATTACTACTGTCTCTGCTCAGTCCCACGCACACACAACAGTATTGCTTTCATTGCACACACACACACCTGCGCACCACAGATGTCGCTACATTTATATTCACTGTAATATAAATTTACCTCTACTTCAACAAATAGAACTAGCTCAAAATAGAAATGGGTGGAGTACTTTTGTAAGTGCGGCAATGAACTTTCATTCAAGTTCCCTAGACCATAGAATAAGTAAGTAAGCAATTAAAAATGTTTACTTAATGTTGCATATTAATTATTGATATATTTATACTCTCCTTTTATAAAAGTAAGTTAATATACCTATGATGGGACTAATAAATTAATGCTAGATATTTTATAAACGAGTTACTGTACTTACTCTATGTTTCTATACACATTTATTACAAGAAAACTATGTAAAAAGCCAAGAAATTTCAATTCAGTTTGGTAAACACTTCCTAAAATATAACAAATGCTTATATTGTCATAATTGGGTGATGTATAAGTTTTTTAGCTCTGCGTCTTAATACCCATTTGGGTTATACGGTCTACTCTTATGTACTTGCTATGCTAATGGGCTAGGGATGAGGAAGGTTGAATTTTAGAGGAAGAGTACCCACATTTGCTTAGAAAGATAAAGTGAAAAACCATTTAATAAAAATCACAATCTCATCATGAGCAACCTAGTCTATTGCAAGAGTATCGCCTTAGACACTGTGTCTACCAAAGCTGGTTTTTGTTTAAATATTTATATAATATCCCAGTCATGACCTGCTTACAAACCCATAAGTATCAATGGGGCCCATTGTAATAGATAGTTGCCAACCTCTGATCTAAGGGAATATAAATAAAAACACTTATTTAAAGCTCTGAATTATGAAGAGAATAACACAACAGTCCATAAAAAATACTTTTTTGCGGGAATGTTTTCCTCTAATATAATAATATGGTTATACTATCGAAAAAAGTTTAAATTGTAGGTGTTATTTTTTACTCTAACTATTGTAAATTCATGTTCCTTTTGACTAGCTATCAACATGTCTTTATGTTCTTAGACAAGAACACCTAAAGCAAGGTCAGGTATTGAATCATTTTTATCATGTTATTATGGATCATCAAAGATAAAACAAGTAGTGTTTATGAGGTAAATTTGTTAACATTTATATATGGTTTCCAAACAAATGACAAACTAAACATATTAACTAAACATAAAGTCTGTTCACCGTAGGAATTGTTTTCTGAAAGGCCTTTTTCCCTACCAGAAATCTATTATATAGTAGGATATTGGTAGGAAAAAAACAACCTTTTAGATAGTAATTCCTACCATGAATAGAGTATATTAACTCTTACCTTTACATGGCAATACTCTACACCAGTGGTTCCTAAACCCCTAGAGGGCTCGCAAAATCTTCTAAGGGGTTCGCCAAAATATTTCTATAATGGTGGATTTTTCTAGCACTTTGTGAGGAAATGGGAAGCATTTACGACTGTTTATTGTCTCACACTAAAGTCAGGTGGTTTATCTCGAAGTAGAACTATTACAAAATTGTTTGAACTTAAACACTAAGTTTTCATTTTTCTTACAAACCATCCATTTCACAAAGCAAAGTGCATGCAAGAAAGAATGTGGCTCCAGGCTTTGGCCTATTTGGCAGACGTTTTCTAAAAAATGAACAGCTTAGCCCTCTCTCTTCAGGGGTCGAATATTAACATTTTTACTATGCAAGACCGTATTGAATTTTTCATAAAAAAAGATTTAACCTTTGGGAAACGTGTTTAACTGGCAATAAAAGAGAGTGCTTTGATACCCTTCACAACTTTATGGTAGAAAATCAGCTTTTTTGGATGAAAATGTTAAGAACGAGGTTATAAAACACTTGAAAGGACTTGGAAAAACCTTCAACGAATACTTTCTAGCTATTTTCAATAGAAACATTTGGATTCGCAATTCGCTGGAAGAGAGAACAGTTTTAGAATCCTCCATATTAAGCAAGAGTGAAAAATAACAGCTCCTTGAAATTTCCGCTGATTTTGAATCAAAGAAAAGCTATAAATTTTGGTCACTTGTTGGTTTCTAGTACAGAAACAGGCTCTGTACTGAACGTTACTTGAGACTTTACTTATCATTTGTGGTCCCTGACTTTAAATCTCTGTGCCATCCAAATCAAGCACATCCTTCTCACTAATTCACGTAAATAGGCGAGTAACTGTTAAAACTTGCAAACAAATTTGACACTTAAATTGGCTTGGCATTTTGTGATTAAAGGAGGATATTTCAGTTATGTCAACGCGGAAATTTCCTTTACCCCTTTAAAAAACAAATGAAATGTGTTAATATTGTGACAGTAAAATTAAGAAAATGTTACTACAGTATTTTGCTTATTTAATTTCAGTTTTAATTTTTTTAATGATTGTATAATTATTTGAACTTGTACTTAAGTAGTTTCAATAGTATTCAATTATATTTGGTGGGGTATCTCGAACAACCTATCAGAGCTATAGTAGGTTAATTTAAAGGTATTAAACATTTTGATTACAATTAGTAATTGAATTTCATAAAAATCAGGTATAAAATTAAGTGCATGACTATGGATATTTACCGGGGGTTCATGCATTTCAGATGTTTGTGAAAGGGGGTCTCAAGTCAAGAAAGTTTGGGAACCGCTGATCTACACCATACCTTTTCTGTTTCTTCTCTTGCATGATGGCATTTTTTACTCATTATATAGGGGGGTACCTAAGCCTGTATATGATGTGATGAAGGCATCAGCTACTTTGGGCTTTCAGCAGGATTACCATATCTCCTCTCTTCCCCTGACATGTCCTATTTTTTAAATGTAAAATACATGTCCTGGCGGATCTTGTAATAATGCTAAACTGTCCGGATTTTTGACCAACAATGTTTCCAAATGGGAGGGGATCGGATCAGTGGATACATAGAATTTATAAATAAATTGATTCTTATTTGGTTCACTTATAAGTTATGTCCTTTGTAGGAGGTGAACTTGACTGTTTTCTAAAAATTTCAAAACATCATTTCAAATTTATGAACAAACTTAATAAAAGATAATGGTGTTTTTGAGTGATCACTGGAAAAAATATAGAAGAGGGTTTTACCTGTTGAATCAATCAAAGGTATTTGAATGGGGCATTATATTTTTAAAAGATGTAATGTGAACAGTTTTATAATTAAATCAGGGGTATTCCTGAATTTTTGATGAAAATGGGAAGAAATGTAAAATACCCCTGGGCATAAACATGGTGTTTCAATGTGTCCTGGGAGTGGTGGTTTTAAGGTGGGGATGTAGGGAACAAGAGCTAAGGGTAGGGTTTTGGCAGTTTTTGTGGCAAAACATGTTTTGATCAAAGTAAATCAAATAATACCTCACTAGAAACAAATTATTTAATTTTCTTCACATGGTGACCTCAACAATTCTGAAATATCTCTAGAAAGTCTCCTGAAATTTAATTGCAACTTCTTTCTTCAGTTAAAAAGTTTCTCACCTAATGCGGCTTTGCTCATGACAGATATTCAGCTAATCTTGATATCACCATGGAAAGACGGTTAAACTCCATGTTTCTACTGGAACAATATTTTATTGATTTTGACCAAAAGAAGTTTTTAAAACTGCAAAAATATTGGCCTTTTCTTGAGTCCCCTCCACTTACACCTTAAGCATTATTTATACATTTGCTATGCTCTTTAAGCTAATTTTTCTTCTTGGTTTCCTATTTCTATATAATAGTCATATTTCTGTACCAATTTGTTTTCAAAGGTATGGCCCTGGCTTTCAGTAATCATCTCACTGAAATGTATGCTCCCAAACAAGTAATATATCAGTTACCTCATATGATATATGAATGTTATTCTCATGAATGACTATGTTAACATATACTAGTGGTGTTGAATTATATAGTAGATTAGTGTTATTATATGTAAAATTATAGCGTTGATGTTGAAATTAGCATTGCACCTTGCTACCATTGGTGAGATCAGACGTCAAATAACAGCAGCAGGGTATAACCACATGATAATTCCACTTGTGCTTTAACATCCACAACAACATGTGTGCATTTCTTGTGTATATTCTTGTGCTATATTTGTTTACCATTTGAACTGGGCTATTCGTTGTTCAATAGTTAACGTTGTAAGACTATATCATGTGTAGAAAAACTGTACTTAAATCATAACAATCAGTGATAAATACTACAATGACTAATTGTCTCTATTACTGCTAAGCATATCTGGCCCCATGGTATAGTGGTTTGTGCACCTGGTTACTAACTTAGGAGTCCCGTGTTCGAGTCTCGGCTGGTACCTTGGGTATTTTTCTCTTTGGGGGAATTATCCCAATGGGTGCCATGGGTTGGTAAATTAGGCTTTAGCTATGTTTAAGGCTCCCACTGAAACACACCTCCATATTCACTATGACCTCATCATTGTAAGTCCGTGTACCTCCATAGGTAAACCCTAGGCAACATACAGGCGACCAAATTAGATGTCATAACCCTCCCGGTCAGTATTGCCATACACTTTTTAAAAAAAACTGCTAAACAAGTATGTAACTTATTGTACGTTATGAGGGTCTTGACACTCTTTGTCTCCAAAATGTAAACTAATATTATACTTGATTAATATTAATATGCACCTCTTTGGGACATTAAATAGAAAATTAGATATTAATTGTGAGCTATTGTGATTCATGAATGAGTAAAATTTTTAATGAAGATGTTTCTGTAAGAATAAAAGAAAAAGGGAATCCTATGGAAGATGTTAGCAAAAAATAGAGACATACTGGCTGGCCACAGACATGAGGGACTGCTACAATCTATATATTAGCAGGGTATGTGGACGAGAAAAGCAGGGAAAGACCTCGACAATGCTTCACTGATCAGATAGTTGAAAACATTGGTTGCATCCATACCAAGAACTGAAGAGGAAATCATAAAGAATATTAGGATGGAGAACTACTGCAAACCAATCATCAATGCCCATAAATAGATATATTGTAATCCTTGCTTGAGCACACGGCCATTGGGTGGGAATGTGGGGATAGTAACAATTTGAGGGTTTGGCTTCGTTCACCTCAAATATAAATTAATACTACATTCAGTTAAAATTAAAATGCACCTTTTCAAAACTTTAAATAAAAAATTAAGATGTGCTACTATCGAGTCATAAATGTTCATTAATTTATGGATAGTAATTATCAGGGTGTCTACCATCCGGGAAAATCACGGAAAACGGGACTTAGCCGGGAATTTGAAGTGATCGGGGAAAAACGGGAATAAGTCGGGAATTTGATAAATCACAATAAAAGTCCGGGAAAATGATATTTTACTCAAAATATGAAATACAATGATCAGTATATTATAATGTCACTTTTTTGTTTGTAGCTGTGTAATATATTTTTAATTCCTAGAAACAATTTTAAGTCAAATTTTAAAACTTATTATTATCATTATTTCAAAAAAGATTAATAGAAAAACAATGGTGGAGGGGAGGG
>CABEEJ010001400.1:0-17816 GCA_901482245.1 Timema douglasi
AATCTCGGTCGGGTGAACTGAGGGTGGTATTTCCTAAATGGTTTTCCACTCTCCCTCCACGCAAATGCGGGTTCACTTCCTCTAATACAACCTTCCCAATTCCTAATCCATCAGAGTAATTAGTACTTAAAGCGTATAACCCGAACGGGTAGTAACACGCGGTGCTAAATAATAAATAAAAAAACATTTACAGCTGTATATTCAATGATTTTATGTATAAATACGAGACATTAAATCTAGTACCTTTTTTAGCTGTCAGATACGGTCCTTTATAACAAAATTCTATTATATATTCTACCTTTCTTTGAACATAAAGGGGTCTACGTAGCTTCCTTCTTCAAGACATGTCTAGAACTGGGTTACTTGAATATAATCACCTATAAGATTGACGCATAAGTATATTATTATAACTCTTACTGTAAAAAACCCTACATCCTTTTCATTTGAGTTAGGTCCAATTTAGTGTGCACTTCCCTATCACAGTTACATATCAGCAAATGACTTGCAAACTACCCGTTCACTTTGGTAAGGGCTTAGAGGGGTCGATCACAACTCCAAGGATACCCTGTTTCAATTTTAGGGGGTATTGACAACTATCGAAATTAAAATGAGAATGACATTTAGACCATTTGCTATCCGAAAAGTAAATATGTATTAGCCAAGCCTGGATGGATAGTGCTAGGCAAAATCTCCCAGATTAAGCTATTTTGTAAGTAGTATAGTATTAGACTTGTGTGCGTTTATAATGTGCACGTTAAATATCCCTACCCTAAAAAGGAGAGCTATAGTATGATTTTGCTAGGATGAACAGTAGAAGTTAGTAACTAAAGTTACTAAAACAATGTTAATATATTCATACATAAAGTCATTTCATCTGCAGATGTTACTATAGATAGATATTATTAATATCTATAAAATAACACAAATAATAAAGTAAAATATTATCAGAATTGGCCGCAAGGAAATATGTTTGAATTTTCTCTACTGTTCTTCCAACCAAAATCAGGGTATATGTTTGTATCGTCTCCCTAATAGTCATGATATTTCTCCAGATCTTGATGACGAATTCCACCACGTTTTATCTAAATTATACCTTTTTCATCTCTTTCAGTGTAAATATGCGGTAGTAGCGGGTAGTAAATACGTGTTGCACAGTAATATAGCACAAAAAAAGTGTTCAATTTTGTGTACATTGTAAAATTCTTCGACTAGATGTTTATTTCTCTGTTCGTCTCCCCCTTAGTTATGTACTCACTACCCCCTCCCCTTTTACACTCATAACACACCCGATGTGCCTGGTTGTTTACACATGCAGACTCTTGCTGTGTTTGCCCACATGTCTCCCTAATCTGCCCCTGTTTACCTTTCACTCCTACCCTTTCTTTTTTTCAAGCGCGCAAAGTCTCCTTTTCTCTCTCACTCCATTTTTCCCGCGTCTTTGTTTGTCTGATACGCCTGTCTTACCTTTTCCCTGAGACTTTCCCAGAATATATTGCACTTAAATCATCCCTTTCTCTTAACCCATTTCCTTCCTTTCTTAGTCCTCAAAATATTGCCTCCCCCTTTTCTTGTGTTTGTTTTTGAGCTCTCTTTATTATTCTCTCTTAACTTTTGATATCTTTTCTCTCGTTTTATTTCTTATTTTCTCTGTGGATGTAGAAACCTCTCGTATTCCATTTCATGGCCAAGTTTACTTAACAGTTGCTCTCGTGAACATGTCTGAAACAAACGTCAGAGTAGCCGCAGGTTTTCCATTTAATATAATTACCAAGCACACGGTGTCATGAATAGTTGAAGAACGCTTCGAAACAGTTCACGTTAGAAATACGAGTTACTGTTCCACACGCACGCTACCGCGTTTACTCACTATTCAGTGTGCAAACAAGTAACTGCATGAGTTCCCGTCCGAAATATATAACTCTTGTGGCTTTCAGGAGGATGAACTTTCTTCATCCCAGGGAGAGACTAGTTATACACCCGGTTGGTTAAAATGTTGATACCTTAGCTATTAGTATTTGAGGTACTTAACGTGCACTTTCTGAATTGCAGCACCCGACTTATAAACTAACTTAACTCTATAACAGACGCAACATCCAGCTCGTGTCTGTTAATTTATCGCTGTGAAAGGCGACACCCATATTCCGTCAATTATAGATTTTGCGGCCATGTCGGGAATCGAACTCTCGACCCTTCAGCTCAATATGCAGACATACTACAGATGTAGGTAGCTAAGATGTTGGACTTAGATACCTAAAACAAGCGAGGAAATAATGCTTTGACTTTCACACTAGGGAGGTCCTAGGTACTTTCTCGCAGAGTATATGATAAACATTGTCTTCCTTTGTAATATCACACAGCTTTCAACACACACGTTAAATTGACACACCTTTCCACATACACGTAAAACCATGCTTTTTTTTCCCTTGCGCTGAGTCTTACTATCCGTTCGGCCTGTCCATATTTAATTACATTATCCTAAAGAGGCAGAGATTAGGAAAGTATAATTTAGAGGAACTGTGCCCACGCTTGATTGGAGGAGGACTGGAAAACGATTTAGGAATAAAACACCTTTAGTACACTAAGCCATGATTCGAAACCCGGGACCTTCCCGTCACAGTCAAACCAGACTATAGACGAGCTTCATGTTTAGTTCATGGGCGTATCAATGCGTGCACTAAGATATTCTTATAAAGCGTTGAAACATATTTCCTTTTTTGGGGACAGGGAAAGAGGATGGAGAGAAGAAGGGGGAGGTAATGTAATTACCCGCGGCTGAGAAACATATTTCACGTGGCAACTTCAGACCGGTAGCCCTTAGGCGTACGCTTCATGTATCAAAGTCTCTCTTTTGCTTTTACCCATGTCAGCCCTCCTTTGCGACCCCTCTTTTCACCTCAAATGCTTTCTCAACGTTTTTCTCCCCGTCTCCCACCACCCGCTTATTTTCTATCCCCCGTGTCTTTCCCGCAGTTTCCTTCTTTGCCACGTTTGGCGGCGATAGCTTTCATCGCACACACTGCTCATCTAAGTCAACCAGACACCGTGACGGACGATCCCCTATAATTCAGCGTCTCGCGTTTCCCCCGCTGACGCACATATATCTGGTTACACCGTGAATTCGGATCTACTCCCAAACTTTTTATACATTCTTTTTTTGCGTATTTTTTTTGTCGTTGGAAAGTATAGGGTCTACTCACTTTAACACAGCAAATATTATTATAAATTACCTATGGTTCATATTGAAAAGCTACAGAACAAAAAAATTGTTGTTTATATACTCCGTATGAGTCGTAAAAAATATCCTCACATAAAGAAAGGGTTGTGGAATTTTATGGTTGTATCAGTGACAATATTATAAATTATTGTACCGTTCTCCACCTCTACTTATAATAGCTAGAGGCCACAATAGCCTTAAAGAGAGTGGACGGAAACTATAAGGAAATTAATATAACATAAAAATAGGAACAATTGCAAGTTTAAGAAAATATTGAATTATTTATTCAACGTAAATCAACGGAGGTAAATAATTCATGCATGGCCTCACAAGGTAAATTGAAGAGTGTTGAAAAACATATAAATATGGCAGAGACTGCTCTTGCGCAGTACATATGAGGATGTATTTCACAATCTCAAAGTAAATTATTTAATTATGTGAATTAGTCTGGAAGAGACCCACTAATAAACAAAATCGTTAATATAATAATAAATATCTTAAAAAACCTCTCTGAAACGGTTAACAACTCACCTGAATCACCATTGTGAATTCAGACTAAACAAATAGTTTAAATCATTAAACCTTATAATAATAATAATGAGCTTAAGGAGCCTCTTTTAAACGGTTAACAACGTTCCTGAATCACCATTGTGAATTCAGACTAAACAAATTTAAATTTTAAGACAAAATTTAAATTTAAATATCAATTCTGATATTTGTAAATACACAAAGGTTTTACTTTCCGACATAAATCAAACTTCTGTAGGACTATTACTTCCACCACCTTCAAAGTAATCTAGAAGATTCCTACTTGTTAATATTTAACATTACAAAAGAAAAAGCAATACTACAATATAATACTGGTAATCTCTCACTAGACGAATCGGTAAATGTTAAAGTTATATCTTATAAACCAACAAAAATACATTACTTTTATAGTTTCTTCTAAGAAAATAAGTCTACAAAATATTACCTACAAATGAAACATTATCAAATTTTAAAGTTCAAACAATTATTGGTAACCACAAGTGCAATAACAATTTATATTTAAGCTAAATATTTCAAGCTAGAAAACGAATTAAAAAGTGGCTACCTATTTAACATCTCTAAAAATTACAAAGAGACTAGCACCCAAACGACAAAGAGAAACATTAAGTGTTTCATAGAAATGAGAAATAACTAAGCCTACAACGAACGATTATAATCCCATAATTAACAAAGATTTCAAACACCCAAATCCGTTTAAGTTAGTTTGAATTTTAAATATTTAATAAAATGTATAGAGTTTATATATTGCCATCCTGGAGCGGTTATGTCCAAGTCCCGACCAGGACTTCTGCTGGAAGTGTCGGATATAATAGTCAACTTTGATAGCTGAGCGCCAGCTATATATAGGTCTAGTTGATGGGAAAAAAGGTGAGAGATTTTCATATTAAAAATACATCACATTGCGAACACGTGCTAACAGTATGACTCTCTTGTTAGCATCTGCCAAACTTGGCATGCGCTCAAATAACGTAGGCCGGACATCAGGTTAGTTGCAGTTAAAATTTGGCACGTTCCCAGGTCACGTAGGCCGGACACCTGGTGAGTTGGTCGTTAAAACATGAAACGTTCACCAAGTCACTTAGACCGGACACCTGGCGGGTAGGCAGTTCAAGATTGTGAGTGGTCCTTTTTTCGGGCGACAGGGCCATCAGCGCATTTCTGGATCTCTCTATTGAAATATCTTGTTGAACAATCGTTCATCGCTTGACTGTCTTCTCTTCATCATCAACTTTGGTGTGAACAAGTTGATCATGGAACTCGTGCTAAGCCAGATGAAACAATGAGTGAGTAAAACACATATTGAGGACATAATAATTTTTGTAAATCTATGGAATTGCAAGATGTCTATGAGTATTGGATTATTTGGGGCGGGTGAAACCACTGTAGCATTGGCTAGTATTGCTAATGCTACATTATTGTTTCCTGCAACTTTATCTGCCTCCTGTACATGCGATTTGGCTTTATTCTTATTGTTTTGCTATATCAATAAACAATATTGTAGTCTAGATATTTTTAGATCTTTAATAGTATGTTTAACTCCAATTTTTTTTTAGCACCGTGTGCGACTACACGTTAGGGTTGAATTCACATCTTGACCTACTTATTAAGCTAATATGTAGTGTACGAGGAAGGTTGGATTTAGAATATATGTACCCGTATTTGGGTGAGGAGAGAAAGGAAAATCATTTGTGTAAAACCTGCCTCAGTACACTCAGCAGTCCAGTTTATTGATAAAGTGGCACCTTAGACCATGCGAGCAATAAAGCAGGTCCTCAATTTTATTAACAGCTAAATAAAAGGAATTTGCATGAGAAAAGTGGTTGAAAGAAAATGCTCCCGCACTAGAAGGGAGAAAATGGTAGAAACAGAGCTATGGGAACCATCTCGATAAAACTTTTACCACCCTCGTCACCATCAATCCATTTTATTATGAGCACGACACATTAGACCGCGTGATCATCAGTGTGGATATTTTAGTGTTAATAAGCTTTAAAGATGTGGATAGAGAGCTTAGTAATTTTAAATTAATTTTTCAGTTTACTTACATATATTTTTAAAAAATGAAAGAGATACTTTTTTTTAAAACTGTATTTTATATTTACTTAGTGCAATTATCTAATATTATAGTTATGTGGGGAATGCCAGGCCTCCACCGTGGTTCGGATTCCACGTTAAACTGTAGGTCCTCCATTTCATCTCACAACCACCCTACCATTACACATTAGCGTAAGTGCGTATAACCAGAACGGGTAGTAAGACGCGGTGCTAATAATAATAATAATAATAATATAGTTTTCTAAAAGTTCCGTGGAAAAGTCATAAATAAATTATTAATACAACTTGTATGAACACTAAAAATACTTTGATATGAGTTTCTTGTGGTAACTTTGACCTTTTCTTGAAAATCAAAAGTTATTAAAATGAGTTTCACACTCATCTACTTTGCATAAATATCTTCTATCACTTCGACAATCGATGCAAATGTAGAAAAAAAATCATTTCACATTCTGGAGGGGATTCTACTCCGGCCTCCTTGAGTAAGTGTTGTAAATGTTCATAGTTAACTAAACTTTCTGACCCTAAGGGACATAAAAGTTCTTGGCCGCCAGAAGGTAAGGTCGCCATTCAACCTTATCCTGAAACACTTCCATCCAATCCCTAACCTGACACCCAACGTCCTTCAAATCTATTTTAACATTATCCTCCCGTCGACGTCTAGGCCTAATAAGGGGTTTCGTATGCTTGCTATATAAGCGATAAATATCGCACGGCAGAGGTAAGTCAGATTCGGCTTAAAGGCCATGTCGCGTTGGAATGCGCTGGAGTCAATCTTCCAGGCGACAAATCCAGCCTCTCTATCTGCCACAAGTGCGACAAAAACCGAGGGACGCTCCTCCAACGGGTTTGTGCCTCCTCGTTCCTCCATTTGGTATTCAAGTGTAACTCCAAACCACGTTTACTTGCGCTGTGATAAGTGTTTTTGTTTTACTATAAGCTTTAATATTAGAAATTCAAAATAAGTGACAGTGTCATCGAATTTATTGATAGTGCAGCAATTATTATACGCGTTGAAACGATCTCGTCGATGGACTACAGCCGATGATGTTACAGCTACACATCTTGGTGTGGAAAATCATTTTTCATGGTATAATTAATTGGAAGGATGCACGACTGAAATGGAGACAGCACTGAAGAGAAGTCTTGGGTGACCACACTGGTTTTATCGCTTCGTCTAGCAGCTTCCTGTCCGACTGTGCCCTTAGCCTACATTTCCCAAATAAAATGTTGTGTACACGTCTGATATCCCCCATACGTGACACATGACCACCCCACCTCTTCCCGCATGACTTGATTATCCTTAATATGATTGGGGATTCTTATACGCCATAAAGCTTTTAACCATTTAACTTTCTCTTTTCTCCTATTTGCTCATCCCTCCTAGGCCCAAATATCTTTCTCAACCCGTTGTTCTGAAAAACGCAAAGAAAGTACAAAGGGATGGTGAGACCATGGGGGGTACAAAGGGAGGGAGAGACCATGGGTTCACATCCATAAATAACGAGTAGTTGTATAGTTTGTGTATTCTCAGTTTAATATTTTGTGACAAGCATTGCCGGCACGAATTCTGTTCACAAAACTATACCATTTACAAAAATACTTGTTTAATTTATATTAATCTCTACCTACCCCTTCTCTATCTATTTTCCTCGTCTTTTAATGAACATAATTATTCACTCACTCAGTCTCAGTTTACGTTTTCTCTTCAAATATTTGTCTCTTGTGTTTTGGACACATTGTTTTACTTAGCATGTCTTCCTCCCATTCTCCCTCATCCCTTTCTTTTTATCTCCCATCTTCCACCTGTTTTCTCTATACTCCACCCCCACACTCCTAATCTCCAAACTCTCCCCCCTACCCCAATCGTTCATTCCACATCCTCTTTATCTAAGTCGTCCATGACGTACAACCCCTATAACTCAGAGTGGTCCCCTCCCCTTGGTCAGACCTGTTATCCGATTTAACTGTTGTTGGGGGGCGTGTTAAGAATTATTGTCCACCCTCTTGTCCCGGCCCGTGCCGTCTCCGGCGGCGTTACCAACCCTCCCTCCAAACTCCTTACACCATAAGCTGCAGCACAGGAACTGCCAACATCGAGCATTGTCTTTGTAGTACTGTGCTTCGTTCATGATTTGTTTTTAGATTAGAGTGACTTGGAATTACGATTTAAAGGATCGTCAAGATTTATCACACAAAATAAAATAACGTGGAGTATAACTTACTGGAAGTTTTTTTATCGAATGCCCCATTTGATCGGGAGGAAGTTTGACGTCCAGGTTCGGTCGCCTTATGTGTAGACTGTTACCCGCTCTGCGGGTACAAAACCGTTGCCCAGGGTACACCATAGGAGGTGATCTACACATCGTAACCGCAATGAGATGATGTGATTATAGCCGATATTATGATGTTGGGAAGCCGGGGCGAGTCTTAACCTAATTAAAACCTAGTTAACCAAACCCTGATAACCAATGGGATTATTCCCCCAAAGGATAAAAAATACCAAAGGTACCAGCCGGGAATCTAACCCGGGACCCCTAGGACATGTACATTGAACCCTGCGCCACGGGGCCGGTTATTGGAAGGTTGCTTGTTATAATAAGAGCACAGTAGGAAGAACATTTATGTCATTTATTTGAAGTACTAAACGTGCACTTTCTGAACCGTCTAATTATATCAGCTTACAAACTAACCTAAATCTAGAAGAGACACAACATAAAGTCCCCAGCCGTTAATTTTTCACTGGGAAAAGAGAATCCCACACATCACCAACAATACATTTTTCGGCTATGCCATGAATCGAACCTGGGACCCTTGGCTCAGTATACATACACGCCACCGACTGAGCTGAGGTGTCGGACCTCACAAATTACTGACTCATTCATGTCAGTTATATTATTATATAATGATAGATATTTGTACAATGATGCTTATTACTTGAGCTCGAGGTTGTTTGAAAGGGGTTGAGGATAGGTAGCCTTGCTGAACGGGGTAAATGTCAAACAATGAACTCCCTTTAAAACCACACAAGCCTGATATGGTAGCTATTTTTTTTTCACCTTATTTTTGTGCCCGAGATCGGTCGAATAATCCCGATTGCTCACTGTCTCGTCACCATATTAGATTATTCCATAAGATTAAATAGTTCGACTAGTTCAATTTGTAAGATTTGTTCAATTTTAACTATTCGTTCGCGAACTACACATCTCTAAGAATAGACACTAATAAAAGGAACAAACATAATATTACTTTTGCAATCAGAAAAAAAATAGGAAAAAAGGAAGAAGAGGAAACCACATAAACCAAGAGAGATAAATGAATTCATATTTAACTTTAAGGACAAACACGGGAAATCGACGGAAAGGATGTGAATATATTATGAATAACTCTTTAATAAAAACGTCTTTTTTATAAAAATATATTCTCTAAACCCACGCCAGAAGCGTCAAAAATAAAACGCTACGTGTTCATCCTAAAAATTTCGTTTAATTTATTTCAACCTCTTTGCACACTAACACACACACTCGTCTTACGACTACATTCCGGGCTGTCCACTTTTTGTTGTTGTTTTAGCACCGCGTCTTACTTCCCGATCGGGTTATACGACTTTGTACTAATTACACTAATGGATTAGGGATTAGGAAGGTTTAATTGAGTGTAAGTGCACCCACATTTGCGTGGAGTGAGAGTTCGAAATCATTTAGGAAAAAATCAGTTCGCCCAACCGGGATCGATCCCCGATCTCCCCGCCTTCGGCAGTCTAGTCTAACACGAGAGGAGCGCGTTATACCACGCGGCCACCGAAGCGGGATAAATGTATTCACGCTAGTGTGGTCAAGATGGAGGAAGAATGGAGAGGAATTGAGGGTAAATGTGAAATATTTAGGAAAAACACATCCTTAGTCCAGTATACCTGGCTGGGTTTCGAAGCCCAACCTCCCCGTCATCGGGAAACACAACTATAATAGTTTGACATATAATCCGCATGATCATCGATGCGGGTTGAGCTTTGATATAGAAAAAAAAAATGGCTAAAATTTTAAAAAAAATTCACACCTCGTCCACGGTAGGTTTCTAGCCAGAGATCGGGGTTGCCTAAATTTGGGTGTTTGCTTCTTCCCCGTTCGTGTCGGCGCATCACGTGACCGCGTTGATTGAAAGGATATTGTCATATTTCAAAATTGTTTTCATCACGTGAACGGCCCAAGACTAAACTCTCGTGGTGAGATATATTGCCCTCCAGGATAGAAGTAGGTGTTCATGCTTTGTTTTATTTGTCCACACGATTCTTAGTTTTCGGGTATGTTTCCGTAATTAGGATCTCTCATGTTCGGTTTGAATTGTATTCGCTAGGGGTTGCACGTGTACGACTACACGAAGTATTAAAAAAACTAAATAATATAAGAAAATATTAATTCTTTTTTAGTTTTTCCAAGTAACAATATTAATAATAGGTTAACCTCGGTGGTCTTGGAGTAAAGTGTTCGCCTCAGGCTCAAGGTTAGTGAGTTCAAACCCAGCTGGGGTCATTGGATTTTTCTTTACCGATAAAAATCCATAGCACAGCTTCCTTCGGAGGGGGAGTAAAACCGTTAATCCCATGTCGATCGTGGCATGTAAAAGAACCCTGGAAGGATTGTGAAAAATACCTTTCCGGCAACATTGGTAGGTCCTTTCGCTCTCGCTCGTAGAAATACAGTTCGGAAACCAACGGTAAACTACTGTACTTTTTGAACCGCCCTAATAGTATTTTCTACCAGATGGTACGGGTATCACTGACCAGCTGAAGGGCTGAGTGCATGTCCAGTTCCGGATGGATGGGAAGTGCCCCAAACCAACCTTGGGCTTGAAGACTCGTCATTCAATCATTAATAGTAGAAGACGTAGTCAAACTCATCTCGGTCGTCTGCCTAGTGCTCTGAGGATCCCGAGTTTGATTCCCGGAATGGTCGAAAAATATATAATTTGTAAAATAGGTTTTTATTCTTTCACAGTGATGAATTGATAAACGGGTGACTGTTCTAAATGTTAGTGTGTAAATCGTGCGCTAATACAAACATCTTGTTTATATGCTTGCTACACGATAAATATAACTATTGATAGATTCAAAAAGTATTGATCTTAGGATTCTAAAATTCAGTATTAGTATGATTCTAGGAACTTAATCTATCTAATCAAAGGTAACTAAAGGAGGAAACACACCATAATTCGCTTGAAGAGAAGATGATAAAATTAGTTGATCTATTTTTATTTGAAAATTTTGAAGGCCTGATTTAAAAACGTGTTGGCGTGACTGAACGCCTGTCGAGTGAGCGTGATCACGGGGAGAAATGTACACGCCTGTTCCCACGGGAAGTTGGATTAAGATGATTCTCTACCCGTTTCTTTGTGTATGGGTTTACACGTTCGCCGATAAACAAGAGCAGATGAGATCCTTGTCGAGCTCTATTGTGGCTCAAGACGCTCAACTGGTTTCAGTTTGGACGGTTCTGCTCTAGAACTTATGCTTGGAAGTGTCAATACAGTTTTACAACCAAACTACTCGAATCATTGCGCATGTTCTGTAGAGCTAGAGACACAAAAGACAGCTTATTTGACTGTTGTGAAGAGATTTGACATAACTTATTAAAAGGAAACAGCATGTATTGCGTTGTATTGAGTTGCATCATGACATAGCACTATAGTTTGAAAACATCCATCGTGTCAATAATATGAAATATAGGTTTGTTCATTAGAAAATGAAAATACAGTAATCTCCATTGTTTGGGAATTTGACAGGTTTTATACAAGTGTAATTTTTGCTGCCTGAATCAATGTTTTTCAACGGGTGTCCCGCCAAGGGTCGGCAGGTATGCCGCCGCACTTTGAAAAAAGATCAAAAAGATGCAAGAAAAATTTTAAGGAATAAAAATAAATTGGTTTAAAAACATTAAACATCTTTAAATAGCACAATCGTTAATAGAATTCTAGTTATTGAACTTTTAGACACAATCGTGATACTTTCTTTTCCTTTGCTTATGAAATCTATTCTTAAAAATGTATGGTGTGCCTTGACAATTTTAATGCCTTGTTCAATGTGCCGCGAGCTGAAATAGGTTGAAAGTCGTTTGTAGCTGGTAAGTGATGATGGCTGTAGGCCTACAAGTTTCTTATAACTCGAGGTAGGGACGCTTCTGGCACACACATTTGTACGTAGTACCGATCTTAGTGCTACTAATGATCTGAAAGAAAATTATATATACAACTTGACAACTTCCTCGGTGTAAAATTCCCTTGAAACGAAAATTCAAGAAAAAAAAAATCAAGAATGGAATACTTTTAAGAACAAAACTAGTTTCATTTTACCCTGTTATTCTGCTTAGAATATCAGGTGGACAAACACTGGGACAAATGAAGGAGTCCTAAAAAAAAAGTGGGTGAGAAGATAAACATTTTGGAATGTGATTCTTCGGTACAAAGCAAACTGTATCGGACATATCCTTAGGAGGAACTGTCTTCTGCACGACGTCATTGAAGGAAATATTGAGGGAAAGAGGAGGATTCAAATATTGTATGATGAGGGAAAGAAGATAATACTGGGGATTGAAGGAGGAGGCAGAGGACAGGGTGCATTGGTGGTCTAAGTTCACTGACTAAAGGAATGTATCTGACTTAAGACAGAACACTTAATAATAATAATAATAATAATAATAATAATTCCATGTAACTAAAGTTGTCGATAACTTTAGGTGGGACTCTTCATGTTCAATTTGAACCATCAATGCTCTACTAATGTTGATAATTAGAAGTCTTCATTTTACGTTGCAAAGCATCATGGGTCAACACACAGCTGTGCTTCGTGTGAAACTGCTGCGCCGCTCAAGCAGGTTCTGTGGTTTTCGGTGAACGTGGGAATTGATCTTTGAACAACCGTGGGCCGCGATGCGTACTTTAGGGACTTAGGCGATAACTCTAAAGAGTCTATCCCGCTTGGGAGTGGTTGGTTGTATCTGACAGCTAGAAGATTTATACTGCAGACATTGCTTGAAAGTCACTAATGTTAACATATGCGAAAATGATTATAATTATTTTATTAGTAATACTGTATTATCAATCAACAGTGTTAGTAAATGTTTCTAATAATATTTCCCCAAATGTTAAAATATAATCGGCATTTTCGTAAAAAATTGAAAGATCAAACAATATTAATAACTTTTTTTTTTTGCGTACAACCCGAACGTGTAGTAAGACGCGGTGCTAATAATAATAATAATAATAATAATAATAATAAATAAACATCTTGTGAATGTGGAGAATGCCAGGCCTCCACCGTGGTTCGGATTCCACGTTAAACTGTAGGTCCTCCGTTTCATCTCACAATCACCCTACCATTACACAACACCCTACCATTACACATTAGCGTAAGTGCGTATAACCCGAACGGGTAGTAATACGCGGTGCTGCTAATAATAATAATAATAATAACTTTTTGTTTCATGGTTGTAGCCACAAGATATATTATATAGTGTATGAAATAATAAACTAAAATATATCCACGCCTATATCTTCTTATAACTGGCCACCAAAGAAATTAAATGTTTGTATAACTTAGAGAAAGTGTCATACACAATATTAGTTTAAAATAAAACATTTTTATTTTGTAAACACATGCGCATGGGCACAACCAAATACGGATTGGTTGACGTCATCAAACGCTCAGATTAATCCGGTTTGCCATCTTAATTTTTAACTACAGACGCCGCTTTCACACACACAACAAATCCAAATGTTTATCTTCTTAAGTTCATATTTAAATAATGTAAATAACTTTTAAAATAAAATAAAAGATTAAAAAATTGTTTGTGGTGAAAGGTTTTGATTGCCAAACGTAACAGTAGATCATAATGGTTTGACGAACGAATACATTAAGAGTATATTTGGTAGCTTTTGCTAGCTGTCCGCTTCCACCACTCCTACGCTGGATAGGCTATATCACAGATCAGGAGTCGCTTTTCCTAACGGAGGATCGATGTACAAAACGGTTTAATATAGTTCTCCGATATTTCATCCCGCGGGAAGAAAGGAAAGTAATTCCCTCACGTGCCAGAGGTATCAGTGTCTACTTCTTTATTCATCGTAGAGTTGGACTTGAAAATAGCTCAGATTTGTATATCAAGTTTTTATTTCCAATAACCAGATCTGGGATTAAAATAACACATGTGGATGTCATAAAAAATATATATCTCCTATTTTATCTATTACGTTCCCCATAACGTGACTACCCTGATATATCGGGTGATCCTTAGTGGCATACGTGTGTTGTTTTTCCGCTACGCGTCTAATGACCTCTTTCGGGATATATGCGTTTAACTATTCTAATGGGTTAGTAATGATAAAAGTAGAATATAGAGAGAAAAAATTTGCACGGAGATAGAATTAAAAACTATTTTTGAAAAACTTAAAAACCCTTTTTGAGAAACTAAACTCGGTACATACAGCTGGGATTTGAAACCCTATCTCATAGTCTCTGGCAGTCCAGTCTGGTGCGATAGCTACGTTTTAAAACTCATTTCATGAAAAGGGATGCATTGACGAAACTACTAAGAAGGCTACATTTCAGAGAAATAAATATTTCAGAGAAATAAATATTTCCATTATCCTTAAGATATTAAAACTCAACCTGGTTTTCCACTCTCCTTCCACGCAAATGCGGGTTCACTTCCTCTAATTAAACCTCCCCAATTCCTAATCCATTAAAGTAGTTAGTACTTAAAGCGTATAACCCGAACGGGTAGTAAGACGCGGTGCTAAATATATTAAAACTCAATTTTAAAATCCTTAACATTCATTTTAAAAATAAACTTAAGACTAACTAGTTATTTTAAACCTCTTTATTATTTTCACAGACATTTGAAACTTTTTTTTTTTTTGCGACAAGGGTTCGACTTTAAAAAAATGCTTGTGTTGGGGGTCACGTTCATGAATGATAACAAATTCGCCGTGATCTTTCGTGTGTTTATTCCTTTCAATAAGAGAAATCAACTGTTCACACCACTTGGCTTGCAAATACAACTTCTTTTTTTTTAGGGACGGGGGTGCCACCGATATCTTGTGAGTAAAGAGAAAAATTAAATGTAAACTTCACTTGCTCTTTCCCGAAATAACTACCAATTTACAAATATAATCTTAGATGATACATATCTACGTAGCTTGTAGTTTAGGTGAACCGATTCAGTAAAACCGGTTACCGATACCAATTACTGATCGTTTAAATTAATCGTTAATGCTACGAATATTTACTCCGATTAATCCTGATTATCGAGTTGATTAATAATTATTGGGATGGTAAATATGCTTAAGAGAATAACAACAGTTAATGTCATAAATAGCGTATAACCCGAACGGGTAGTAAGACGCGGTGCTAAATATTAAAAATTAAAATGTCATTAATACAAAAGATTGTATGCTTACAAAATGATGTTTTAAGCATAACCGCTGAAAGTTTGAACTAGATTGTTAATTTTATCAACGGTATGAACTTACATTTCTTTATCTGGTTATGTAATCTTTGTATAGCCCGCAATCCAGATGCAGTGTGTACCTAAGTTGTGTTTTTTTGTCGATTTCGATCACTTAAGTCCTACCTAAAAAAATATATTTAAATTGTACTTAAAAAACCAATTAATCGACTTAATAATCGCCAATTACGATTAATTGCCCGATAACAATTCATCGGTATCCGCATCGGTACACCCATATATTTAGTAATATTAATTGGGCTGCAATATATGTTGATTCATCATAAGGTCCATGGGCGGCACATATTCGTGGACTGGGCCACATACGGGACCACGGTCCATAAGTTTGACATGCCTATCTTACACCATGTGACCACTGACAATAGCCTCTCTCTAGGTGATGGTGCTGGCATTGATAAAACAATGGGTTTTAACGTTAAAACAACAACTGTATTAGAAACGGGCTGGTTCGGTTCTTTGGTACCTTACTTCAGCCAGCTCTCCACTTGAGAACCCATCTCAACCCACAGATAACACTCGACGAGCTCTAAAGAGTAATTTTCAATAATTCGTTGTAAATTAATACCCAATGAACGTCAGAACAATTCATTCATAGACTAAATAATAGTTTCATGCGTTTATTAAAAATAAAATATGAGGTCTACTATCCTTAATTTTTAATAATCATTTATTCAAAAATGAAAACAAAATTAAAATTTAGAACATGGTGAATTAATATTTCTTTTAACGACAGCCAGTTCTTATAGCAACTTCTAACTAGCTCGTGGTGTTTTTTGACGTTAAGTCCATGGTCTAACCAACCTTCTACGGTTCTTCTTTTATAATCTAATTTTTCTTCAAGCTCGTGCTATAACCGCACACACATTTCACGAACCGCAGCACGTATTAACTTTTTACACGGCGCCATTTACAAAAAAAACAACTGAAACTGTAGTTGATCCGTCTTAGCATGATCAATAAAATATGATTTGCGAACAAATTCCTTCTTTATGAACAATGAATCATTGTAAATGAATCGTCAGAATTCGCCTTTAAGACAGGTAATACCGATTAAACCAGGCGTCGGTCGCATCGTGATGCGGTTTTAAGTATTGTGATTTTTTTTAAACGTGGAATTAAAACTAGTGAAACCATTCTATCATGTTTAAAAATGATACAACAAATTTGATAAAAAAAAAATTTTAATTGCAAAGAATGGTTAAATTTTTCTTTGGTCAAATGAAGAATGTAGGAAACGACTTTTCGATACATTTTCGGATTGGAGCGTTATCTTGTTTCTCTTTTCTTTTCTAAGCACCGCGTACTACTACCCGTTCGGGCTAAACGCTTTTATACTAATTATTCTTATGGGTTAGGCATTAGTAAGGTTGAATTTAGAGGAAGCGTATCCACATTTGCGTGGAGAGACAGTGGGAAACCATTTAGGAAAAAAACCTCTTAGATCACCCTATTGTGATCGAACCANCCCCCCCCCCTATCTTGTTTCTAATTTCCCGGTTAATCGGTCGTAAGATAGACTGTAGAGAACCGGAACCTATTTTGTCCCGTAAAAATAGAGTTCAACCCTTTCATTTTGGATAGATTTATAAATATAATCTATCACATTAAAATATGCAAGCTCATTTCAGCACGTGACATAAAGAAAGTTTCAACTTTCTCACGTTCAACTTTTAAACACACGCGTTCGCGCGCAATTTATTTAGTTTTAAAAGGGGTTGTTTTTTTTATAAATCATACGGCGAGCTAGGTGTTAACTATGACACTTTTACATGTCTTGGTAGAACTAAACGGTTTAATTTTATTTTGTGCTATTGCGTGAAATTTAGAACTAAAAATCGAAAACCAAAATAAGAAAACCGGCATCGGAACTAGAGCCGCTAGAATTTAGAACAAACACGTAATTAACTAGTTATACATAAAATTTAAACCCATTGTATAGTTGAAAACTGGTAGTGGTATATTTTACAGTAAAATAATTACTTACGGTATTTATTTTGATTATTTTAGTTAATTTATTTTTAAAAAATCAACTTAAAAATTTAATAATATTTTAACGGTACTTATATAAAGGTAGAAAATGTCATTTTAAAATGATAACATTGTATAATTGTGTGTGTGTGTGTATATATATATATATTATGTGGCTATCTAGTTTCTTGATAACAGATAGCAAATGTTCCACCCTAAATTCCTGAACGCTCAACCGAACCACTTTTTTCATGTCGTATAAATGAGATTCCGGTGTGTCACTTCTAACATTTCTCTACTTGTTTTGCCATTACGTGCCTGCCATGGGTCGAGACGCGACGAAGGAACAAAAACAACTCAAAGGACGTATGTACTTTTGAAAGTTTAACGTTTGTTTTTCACTCTATCTTCTTTTTTAGATATACAAAAAATAAACCAAGCAAAAAAACGTTTAAGTACGCTGTGATCCTTTTTTTGCTTAGTGCTACTACTCCTCCCCATCACCTTGCGCC